>JNDT01000800.1:0-22718 GCA_000697055.1 Saksenaea vasiformis B4078
CTTTGAGCCATGGAAATCCCGCTTTCTGTGATGCAACAATGACTATTGTATAACATAGCTCCATCTATTTGCTTTTGTAGAATATTTTTGCTAACGATCCTGCGAAGGCTTAGTGACAATGAATCCCTCAATATTGGTATTAGGCGATGACTGGGATGTCATCACCGGAGTTATCTGTCTACAGGCTATGAGAAAATTGTCCATACTGATTGCAAGTGCCACAAATTTTCTCGAAATTGAATGTAGACATCATTACTTGAATTCTCGTTCTTCATATCTCAGTGTCCAATACAATGAGCAGCGCGTTCTCAGTCGAGCATCTTTTTTTTTTCCAATTGAAACGTATATAACACCTCTCCGCGCTTCCACCAATCATAGTGCATAAACGGCAAACTTTTTTCTTACAGGCTGCCGCTCTCGCTTCGCTCAAAGGCAGCCGTCGTATGGGAAAGAATTAGAAAAAGACAGAGATGGTGAATAATACGTTTTAATTGATAATCAGTGCCTTCTGGTGCTGAGGAAAGTTCACTCCAAAAAGTGCTTGGACCTCCGCTGCGCTCTGGTAAGCACTTTTTGTTCATTCACTTCCCGTTTGGTATGGTAAGGTGAATAGAAGATTGTTGAGTAGTTTCGGAAGGTACAAATAAGGTGTAAAACCATGTCAGATTGAATGACTAATTGCTACATTCAAGTAAGCTGGCCAGTATATAAGAAGTAATATCATGAATGTATGTGCACGCACACACAGGGAAGTAAGAGTAAAAAAGAAGAGATATTATGTTTGATACCTAATAACACCGGGACAGGGATTTTTTATCTTACATTCTGCCATCAGCGAGATAATAGTTTTACGTTTGCATGTTGCGCATATGGATAAAAAAATTAATTGGAGGTACGGTAAAGGCACGGTGAAAATTTAGACTTTATTTAATGACGTTGAACACACGCTTATTGAAGCTTTAATGTAAAGGTACACATCCAAGAAAGAAAATTCCGATGATTGGTTGATTTTACTGACGTCACTTGCGGAGTGCGCCTGTCTACGGACTATTTTTTTTTCGCTGTCTTACTGAGCAACGTTAAACTTCACACCATGGAAGTAGCACCTGCGCCAGCGATGATTTCAAAATGGAATGACAGTGTTGACGATTCATCGGGGAACATAGCAAGACAAACAGGAAGTAGCGTTCCATCGTCTTCATCCAGCATGGGACGACCTGCTTCGGCTCGGCCACCCATGCGGATGCAGAATAATGCCGAGGGAGGCAACATCCCATTTTCGAAAATGGTATTTGACGGAAAGCGCATGCGAAAAGCAATACAGCGAAGAACAGTAGACTATAATCATAGCTTGGCACGATGGATGCAGGTTCGTATACTCTTCTTTTTCTTTTGTAGCAACAACTTCCAAAAAAATAGTATTGTTTCAACAATAACAAAATAAATGAATATCGTTGTGTGTTGTGTGTGTATGAGCTCCACTATCACTACAAATGTTAAATTTCCTATTATATCTTTAGGAGCGTACGTGGGTACGTGATCGAAGAGACACTAGGTATTTGCGACCCGATGCAAACTTCATTGTGGATGTAAGTTTGATATCCTTCCGCAATTGTTTTTTTCTTCCCATTCCCTTCCCTTTCTTAATTTTGTCTTTAGCTCCTTCCACCTGTTGCTTATCTTGATCATCCAATCAATGCAGTGACAACAAAATTTATTCATACTTCGACAAACAAAATTCGATATCCTGTCAACGTCGTCCGGGTAACGTATTGAACTATCCTGAAACGTTATAAAAACAAACAAATTGACGTGATCGAATATCCAGTGGACCCCTGAAGGTCGTCGATTAATCACCGGATCGTCAAGTGGTGAATTTACACTGTGGAACGGGCTTACATTTAACTTTGAAACCATTTTGCAGGTAAAGCAGAGAACTACTGTATGGGCAGGATCCTAAATCAACAGAGCATAGGCTCATGACTCGGCTGTACGTGCAATGAATTGGTCACATAATGATAACTGGATGGTAACGGGCGATCACAGCGGTATTATCAAATACTGGCAATCCAATATGAGCAACCTCAAGATGTTTCAAGGACATAAGGAAGCCATCCGTGACCTGACGTGAGTTTCAATTGGACAGAAAAAATAATGATTTTTGATCAACGGGTATTGACATACATGATCTATCTCTAGGTTTGCTCCTTCCGATACACGTTTTGCAACATGTTCTGATGACTCTTTAATCAAGATCTGGGATTTTAATACTGGTGTAGAAGAAAAAGCATTGTCTGGGCACGGCTGGGACGTCAAATGCGTTGACTGGCATCCTTACAAAGCGTTACTAGCCTCGGGAAGTAAAGATAATCTTATCAAGTTATGGGATCCAAAAACAGCAAAGAATATTACGACCTTGTAAGTTTTGCTTTTCATTCCTGTGGATGTAGAACTGATCAGACAATCAGACACGGTCATAAAAATACTGTCTTGGCATTGCAATGGAACCAAAACGGCAACTGGCTTGTCACAGCTGGTAGAGACCAGTTAGTCAAGGTGTATGATATCCGAACAATGAAGGAGTTACAGATATTTAGAGGGCACAAGAAAGAAATCTGCTGTGAGTTACGATTAGGCCGAGAAAGAGAGTGTACTGAACGGTCTTTATTTTGCTAGCCGCCAAATGGCATCCACAGCATGAACGATTACTGGCAACAGGCGGATCGGATGGATCGCTTATGTTCTGGCTTACAGGGTACGATGAAAATAAGTAATCGGTGAGTGTACATCTGACACTGCGTTTATAGTCAAGATGCTCCCGTAGGCGAGCAAGAAGAGGCACACGAATCCAATATTTGGTCTTTGGACTGGCATCCAGTAGGACACATCTTGGTATCGGGTTCGAATGATCACACAACGCGATTCTGGACTCGACCACGACCAGGCGAGACGAGTGCGGATAAGTTTGATTCGAGTCAGCATCGAAACGAGGAGTCAGCTAAGGAGGAAGAAGAAACCCGCTCGTTTGCTGAACCGCCACCCTTCCGACCTTACAGTACCCAGACTAAGATGGAACCACCACCGTTCCGACCAATTAATGCGTCTCGTCAACAACAGCAACCACAATTACAGCAACAACCGCATAACGAGCCACCGCCTTTCCGCGCTCCCTCTGCATCACCTATGCCTATGCCATTCCGTCCACCCTTGCCACCCCAACAGGCTCAGTTTCAGGAAAGGAATCACAGGGACGGACGACATCCCGTACCGCGGTATCCGCAGCAACCTTCTCGGCAATATCACCAGCAGCAACAGCAGCCGCAAGGTATGTCGAGGCAGCAACAACAACCTCTTCAGCAACAGCAACAACCTCCTATGCTTCCCCGCGGCATGCCTGCTTATCGACCGCCACCACCCATGATGGGAAGACAAGCACAACAGCATGGTTATAATGGAGGTTCAGATCATCCTCCAGCCTATGGACGTTCACCTATGTCGTCCCAGCAGCATATGCAACAACAACAGCAGCCAGGAAATCATCATCACCACCATGCTGGTGGACCAGGAAAACGCCCCCATTCTGAAGGATCAGGCTACCGCCCGCCACCACCATTTGCTCAACGCCAAAAGAAGACCAGAAGGTGGAACTGAACGTATGAACAATAATGACAATAATAAAGAGAAAGGAGAAGGAGACGTACAGTTTTACATTGAATCTAGAAGAGTAACTATCATTTACTACTTTTTTTTTTAAAAGATATACAGAATGATGATAAAAAAGGTGATGTCTATTTCTTGTTGTTGAGTTCTTTCTTGTACTCTTGGATCAACTGTTCCTGGATGTGGCTGGGAACAGCCTGATGTTCCTTGTACTCCATGGTGAATTCACCCTTGCCTTGGGTTGCTGATCGAAGTTCAGTGGAGTAACCAAACATATCGTTCAATGGGACGTCGGCGGTCACATTGAAGTAATCCTCCTGAACTTCGGTGTCGACAACTGTACCCTTGCGCTTGTTCAGGCCACCAATGACAGTACCCTGGAATTCAATGGGTGCGGTGATGGAAACGTTCATGATAGGTTCCAAAATAGTGGGATTAGCTTTGTCGAATGCTGCAGCGAAGGCGTTCTTGGTAGCAATGCGGAAAGCCAATTCGCTGGAATCGACAGCGTGAGCGGCACCGTCTTCCAAAACCATACGGACACCGTTGACGGGATGACCGATCAAAGGACCCTTTTCCAAAGCATCCATGAAACCCTATAAAAGGCAAAATTAAGATAATCTCGTTCTTGCCAATGCTTTTGTTGCTACTATACCTTTTCACAAGCAGGGATAAAGTTGGTGGGGATGTTGCCACCGACGACACGGTTTTCGAATTCAACATCCTTACCAGTCTCTTCGTCCTTCTGCATGGGTTCTAACACACCCATAACACGACCGAACTGACCGGCACCACCAGACTGTTTCTTATGCGTGTAATTGAACTTAGCAGGTTGCATGATCGTTTCACGGAAAGCCACACGAGGTTTGCCAGTAACACATTCAACGTTGTATTCGCGCTTCATACGTTCAACATAGATCTGAAGATGGAGTTCACCCATACCGGAGATAATGGTCTACGCATCGCAAAAAAAAAAAAAGATAAGTAAACGTACTATTTCCGATGTTGTCCACTGTACTTACTTCTTTGCTCTCCTTATCGACATGAACGCGGAAAGTGGGATCTTCCTTTTGGAAGCGGTTAAGTGCCTTGGAGAAGTTGGGAGTTTCCTTGCCCTTGGGGTTAAGTGAAAGAGAAATAACAGGTTCGGGGACAAACATAGAAGACTAACAAAGACGCTGTGTCAGCCATTCATTCGGAGATTTAAAACGGGAGTCTGGGAACTTACCATAGTGTATTGAAGGGCACCATCGCTGAAAGTATCACCACTGGCACAGTCAACACCAAACATAGCACCGATTTCACCTGCACCAAGTTCATCCACATCTTCCATGTCGGCAGCATGCATACGGACCAGACGAGGCACCTTGATCTTCTTGCCCGTCTTGACGTTAACGATGAAAGAGCCCTTCTTCAAGGTACCCTGATAAATTCGCATATATGTCAATTGACCATAACGTCCTTCTTCCAGCTTGAAAGCAAGACCAACAAAGGGTTTACGGGAGTAAGGTTCAAGTGTCACTGGCTTTTCACCCTGAGCAACATCAAGCGCAGTGTTGGTCACCTCGGTGGGGTTGGGCAAGTAGTCAACGATGGCATTCAACAGAGGCTGAACAGCGGTGTTCTTGAAAGCAGATCCCATCAGCACAGGGGTGAACTTGAGGGAAATGGTTGCACGACGAATAGCTTGGATAAATTGTTCCGCAGTAGGGATTTCTTCATTGAGATAGATATCGGCAATCTCATCATCCACGTTGGCCAGTTGTTCAATCAATTCATGACGTTTTTCCGTAGCAAGTTCCATCAATTCCGAGGGAATGTCCTTTTCAACAAGATTCTCTCCGTTGTCACCCTCGTTGTAAAAGGCCTTCCAGCGAAGCAAATCAACAACACCTTGGAATTGGTCCTCGGCACCAATAGGAATTTGTACAGCAGCAGCAGTCAGTTTCAGTTTTGTTCTCATTTGGTCAATAATTCGGAACGGGTTGGCACCAGCTCTGTCCATCTTGTTGATGAACGAAAGACGAGGCACATTATAACGACGCATTTGACGATCCACAGTAATTGTCTGAGATTGGACACCAGCAACCGAACACAAAATCAAGACCGCACCGTCCAACACACGAAGAGCACGCTCGACTTCGATAGTGAAATCGACGTGACCAGGTGTATCAATAATGTTAATGTTGTTCTCACCCCAGCTTGCATAGGTTGCTGCAGACTGAATGGTGATACCCTTTTCCCTTTCCAAATCCATAGAATCCATCTTAGCTCCCACACCGTCTCGTCCACGGACATCGTGGATTTCCTTGATTCGACCGGTGTAGAACAGAATACGTTCCGTACAAGTTGTTTTTCCAGAGTCAATATGAGCAGAGATACCAATGTTGCGAAGTTTCGACAGACGTTCCTGATCATATCTTATTAATACCAATAAACCTCTTTTTCTTTCTCTTAACGCACCTGGTCCTTCGTATCAACTTCCGTAGCTAAGAACCGACGCGAAACGGAGAGCGGGAATAAGGAGAAAGTATGCGGATTTGCTTCTGAAAAAGCCGCTGCCGTACTACGAAAGACGGCAGGTTTGACCCTACCGGGTAGCCCCCCCAAGAGGGTTCGCACAAATGACATGGCAGAAAGTGAAGGGTGGCCTGGACGGAGTTCCTCGCCAAAAGAAAAAAAAAAACAAAAGCAAGGGCAGTGAAACTCCGCCGCCGCCGCTGAGAAAAGACAGTCCCATCACGGTACCAAGCAGTCACAGGCGGCCCGCTTTCGACTTCAAACGATGAACACCTGCACCAGTGATGCAGGATCGATTAACACCGATGTCAGCGCGGCAGCTGTCATCCGTGAATATCCTCCCTCATCAAGCAAAAGGAGGCGAGCATCCGGAAGTTTTTCAAATAAAAAGTAATCTCCCGATTTGAAACATGGCAAATAAATTGTAATGTCTCATGGTCTCTGTCTTAACATGCTGTTGTCGAGGCAGAACACGCGTGATATGGAGCTCCGCGACTCGTTTCTCTGGAGTTCAGGAACGGAAGGTTTTCCCAGTGGCCAGTGCTGGTACTTTGTTTGGACCATGGAAAGACTATCAAGGAGAACATCCAGTATGGAGATAACATTCGGCACCGCGAGCACCTTTTCTGCGGCTTCAGGGCATTGGCGATGTACTTCTTTTACAGATGGCGCATGACTGGCGAGGACTTCTCCCGGTTCGAGACGAACAAAAGCTGGTTCAACGTCAAGGTAGTGAAGGGAGTGTACCACAACAGAGATTTGACCTACCCTGGATGCTACAATGCAATCAACCGTGGCTTCGAAGCATATGGCGTCAGTATTACCAAAAAGACCCATACTGGCCGCGGTACGACTCTCAGACTGTGGAAATCGGCGGCGCTGCGGCCGCTGGAACATGGAGAGCATGGAGATGTGCTACCTGACCTTACTGCCTCGTTCGCCTATTCGGATCATGAATGGATTCTCGGGAAACAAGGGCGACTACAGGATCCCGAGAGCGAACGTGTGCCCCCAGAGAGCCTCCAGAAAAGGTGTTCCCCAAGGCCGACGACTAACAGGCAAAAACTCTGTGCTCGCGAATGCGAGTACTGGATTTGCGCTGAGGCCTTTCTGTCACTGCTGATCACCATGCGGCACATCCTCTTGCAAGATGCGGTGATACTGGAGCACGCAGATAACCCGTTGTTCAACCATGCGTTGTTCAGAGATCTGCAGTTCCTGGAGTTTGAGAGCACATGTCCTCATTCATCTGGTTTGACCAGGAGCCGATGGACATCCAGATGAAGAGGGCGTTTCCTCTCGTTAGCGACCATCTCGACAGGATCAGTGCGAAGATAGACGCCAACCATCGGGACCTGCGGTATTCTCTGAGCAACCATAGCGGTCAGGTGTGCGAGGCGGCAACCTTGTCTGATGCTGTGTCCAGCACGCTGGACGAAGTGAAACAGGAGATGCAGTTGTTAGACCACCGCTTTTCGAGCTTCCGAATAAATATAAGCCAGGGACTGATGTACCAGTATAACTGCTCAGCGCGGTCTTTATCTCTTGTTCTGGTTTCATAATAAAGCAACGACAAACAATGGTTTTCACTGTGTCCCTTGCTACGCTGGTTTTATTCGCATTCAACATGTTGCGACTTCTCACAACAGGTTGGGAACCCTGGACCAGAGAATGCCTGATAATTACCAGGAAAAGTATTTCTGAGCTCTTTCTTCCAACAAGAAATGACAATATGCCTCATTTGATGGCACTAACTACTCTGGTACTACAGGTCAGCGTAATACCCTGTCTTAGATCATTGGAAATATCCAACAATTATTGATCTGTTTGAAGGAAGTAGTCTGCGGGGACGGTGGGCCTGAGGACAAGTTCGACAGTTTACGAACGATTTGCGGTGCAACAGTTCAGAAAAGTTATCAGCGATCTAGAGGCAAGCCTGATCATACCGTGGCATATGCAAAGGTTGGATGAAAGATTGATCCATATTCGCGGCTAATCAGTAAGGATGAAGTATTTTAGTTTGTGTAATACATTTCACTTGTTGCACTTTCCCCAGATTTCTATAACCTATGAAGCTGAATGTCTAATGCTAAGGCCTGAACGCTATTGGAAAAGAAGAATCATATAATTTTATCGAGAATCATTACTAATTAAGTATCAATCAGTATTAGAGAATTGAAGTTACGCGAATAGAGTAGTCTTCCATTAATTTCTATGCTCCGTCAGGCTTCACTGGTTCCAATTTGTAATGAAGGATATGCCCATCTGGCTTGTCGGATTCTGATAAGCTGACTTGAGGAGGGCTGCTTGTGGTTGATGTTATAGGTGCGACGCTATCGAAGACTGGGGTAGCTGACATGGGACTTGTGTATTTGTTCAATCCCTTCCATGTTTCATTGCTGCTGAGCGGGTAGCTTTCTTGATTGTTTCCATGATTATCTTTATACGTTGCTGTCATTTCGTCCGTGCTATTATTTTGATGGGTTGATCGTAACTCGTTTGGATCCTGAGAGGAAGGATTGTTGAATTCAGCGTGTGTCATCTGATTTCTTTTCTTCATCCATAGAAAGACACCAGAGGCAATAGCAGCAACCTGAACAATGTCAGCAGAGAGTTAACGATTAAAATAATTAGACAGTAACTCACCCCGACAATGCAGCCAATGACAACGCCAGCAATCGCTCCACCGGATAGTCGACCATGATCTGCAGTGCCCAGTCCTCCCTGTGAGGGACTGTTCGCTACGATATTTGGATATCCATCGTTTGCACTGTACTTTGGTACCCATTGAAACGTTTGAAGATCCATCACATGAATGTCCCCTTTCTCTTTTCCGTCTTTATCAATTCCGAAGAGAATAAACATTGATCGTTTACCATGCACAACGGCTATATGAGTAAAGTTAGCTCTTCCTCATAGGGAGCAACCTACCCATACCGGAATGTCCAAACCGTGGACCAGCTCCTTCCAGAGGACCTAGGTCTGATAAATTTCTCCATGTCATCGTCGTCAGATTAAGCAGATAGCAGTAGTCATCGACTGTCGTAGTGGGATTGCCAAGTCCGTACGGATTTTGTACTACATTATATGGAAATATGCTAAAATCATATTTACGAGTTTCTGAAGCATCTCTTACCGGCCTGTCCTCCTCCGTAAATTAATATAGCATCCGATGTAGGAACTAAAGGGGACATAAGGATGGAACCTTTCTGGAAGAACAACTACATACGATAAATAGCAGTATGATAAACTCTACCGCTTGGGATGTCACCATAAGCGGGGTTTAACGACCAAGTCAGCGTTGTCGTCTCAAACTTCACGATCTGATTCATTAAAGCAGGATGCACAACAAACGGATCTGTTCCATTTGGGCCTTTGTTCGGGTTTGTGAGCGCATCGACACCTCCGATGTAATATATTGTTTCCCGACTATTGGATATCGTTGCTGTACCTTGCATGCGCTTTAAATTTGGCGGGTAATTATTAGTTTGGAAGGATGGTGCTAGTTGGAGCTATGCAATTGATTGTGTTATCAACAGAATCAGGTTTCGATTTTCAGGTCAATACCGAAGAATTCAATATACCGATACCAGTATAGACAATAGTGGAATCTGAATTTCCCACCCAAGCGTTGCTACATCGTTTCATTCAATTACGTTGATTGGATAACGTCACAATTACCTCAACCCGCCCCATATCCAGATGCGACCTTGGGTACCCATAACAGCTGTTCCATCAATTCTGTCAAAATCAGAAAACTTAGTAGGCGCATAAGCGATATTTGCTTATTACGTTTGACTGCCAATACTTGAAATACTAGTCCAAGTATCTGTGTCAGCATTGTAAGTCGTCGTTCGGTTCGTGAGCCCTTGTGTGTCGTTATAACCAAGCCCTCCAGAAATCAGATAACCATTGAATTGGATTAAGGGCACCATGGTAAACAAGCAGTTTGCCTCTAGCCGGAAATCCTGCGCCGGTAAATTCTTCCAGTTGTTATTAACGTCGGCAACGGTAAAATCGTTAGAAATATTGAGGGAATAATGATCAGACAACGAGGCGTAATGGTTGGTACCATCGTTGGTTCGGCCGCCATAACAATATATGACCTGTTTTAAGAGTACACAGCCTAGACGCAAGTATCAGTGCTGTTCTCGCTAAGAGTGAGAAAGAGGCTGCAATAGAGTACCTCCATTAAGTCGAGGGGATACGGTCACAGCTACTACAGATACTATCACTGACTGTAGCAATAAGAGCGATTTCATATGGTTGCGAATACAAAGGACGAAAAAAAGGAAGAGATAGATAGAAAACATACATTTTATACGTTCCTAGATTGAAGCTATCACTTTGCAAGATTCATTTGCACAGCCACCCCTACTCTGTTATTTGTCTTACCCGAACATCCAAATATGTACTTAGTTCGACTTCTATGTAAAGTCCTCTGTGTTTTTCTGTGTCCTTGCACAACAGCAGTTTCAACTGAGCCTCACCCACTCCATCACTTCAAACACGTAACTGACAGCTCGCTAGCAGGTTTGATCGCTACCTTTAATTCTGTCGTCCGTCAAAATTCTCACTTAATCCGGAATTGCTCCTAGAGGTGCTGCCATAATGTAGCTGCCACTTTGCTGGTTCAGAATCAGTTAGTAGCTTGAAGTGGTGCCATTTCTAGAATCCTCATGAGAGACCAGATATGCGGACTTCCTTTTTGTGTCACCAGATTTCCTGTTGCTCACACCCTTCGCAGATTAGTGTAGCAAGTATGTGTGTAGCATCCAGCTATATCAAATGGTCTAGTGTGATTATCGGTGGTCATTCAATTAAGTGTATTTGAACTGCCTCAGGAACTCCGTTACTGACGCGACTCCGCGTAATATAAATATCATCATACGGCATAGTCTTGATTGCTCTAATTCGAGAATAAACTCAGTGTACACCACAGTTTCATTCTCTTCCTCGCCTCACCACCTTTATTCAATTTACACGACTAGACGACTATCTCAATGTTTACGTATCCGTTTACGGGACCCCCGAGGTGCCGTACTTATGTGCTAAAAGTAACTGGGGCGTTTCCCGACTTCAAGGGAAGTATATTTAGCCGGAGTATTTTTTTATACTATGTTCCGACTTCCGAGTCGTAAGATACAAACAGAACTTCACAATTATGATTGATAGTATTGCGCATCTTTTTGCTGATCAAATTACGCGTCAAGTAGATAATGGCAATACTCTTTGCGCTAGTTGCAATGCCGGTAAATCTTTGCCAACACTTCGCTGAAAGAATGCGGGTGATCCTCTATGTGCAAACATCGCAAGATCCGATGTTCAGCCACCAGCTATCCAATGCTCTTTGGAGATATCGTTGCTCTAGAAGTCTCGCAAACTCACTTATTTCTCGGTGACACCAATAATGGAGCCCACTTAAGTGGTTGTATCAATCCGTCGCGTGTCAGAATTTGGAAAGAAATCTCATTGTCACCTGAATCGGCGCTGCTATGGAGTTGGTGTTGACGGATACAAATACCATGGTATCCATACCAGCGACTCAGATCTGAAGCGCAATGTCTTTTTTGTGCTAATTATTGTCAAGACGCGTTAGTGCAGCAATAAGATCCTAAAGACCAGCGTAGGCACCCGCATAATGATATGTCGACTTACGACAGTAAAGGATCGGCTAGTGGTCTGATCAACTCCGAAAAGTTGTGCTTCCATATAGAAATCCGTCATAACACCTTACATCCACGTCCTGAAATGCAAGCAAAGAAAATCTTTTCCATGGAGATTCGCACATAGTTGCTGATCGTGCTCACATGAAAGGCGCACTGACACTTCGTAGAGAAGTCCAGAATGTTTTCCTGAGTATGCTATAACACCAGTTCAGACATATCGCTGTAGGAATGAACCTTTTAGACAGTCTTAATGCGTAGAGGTTTCCCTGCCCACAACATCGAGGAGTAACAGCTGGTAAACATGACTCGGACAAGATATATGTGTTGTTTATGCTTTTCGCACCATACCGCTCTCGTCAGCAAAGTCAGGGCATACAACAATGCCTTGCTACATTTGAGTATTACAGTAGTACCATCAAAAAGCGCCACAATCATTTTGGGGATTTACAAGTCGTATATGCCGCAATGGTACTCCATGACCCTCCCAGATCAAGAAAGGCGTAAACTAAGTGGGCTCAGAGATGCACCATCTAATTGCTGTTATACTTTTTATGTTCATATAGTAATAATACAATGTTGACAAAGTTACTATGCTGATAATGTAGTTTGTATAATAAATAGCCGCGGAGAACTGACAAATACATATCATTTGCTGTTTCTTAATCCTCATCGGGATTTACTGGTTGCAATATATATCGAGGAGCAACCGCATCCAGTTTTTCGGGTTCACTATCATATATTTTGATAGAGCTATCGGCGTAGGCGCTGATATCTCGTCTCCAGGTTTCGTCGCTGTCGAAAGCCGGAGGAGGGGCCATGAAACGTGTATTTTCACTTATCGCCTTAGTCTGCGTATTGTCGACGGCACGATTACTTTCTTGGCTAGACCCCCCAATCTTCTTGTACATCGCAAATGATTCTTCCCTATTATGTTCACCTTTCATCATTGCTACGTGCAAATTTTCAGAGGAAGAGATGTTGTATTCGTCGCCATTAGCATGGTTTCGTTTCCTAATCCATAAGAACGTAGCGACAGCAATAGCTGCCACCTGCGCACAGTGTTGAGGATGGAACAAGAAACTTGAATAATAACTTACACCACCAACGCAGCCGAGGGCGATGCCAGCAATTGCTCCACCAGACAATTGATTATCATCACTGGTATCCAGTCCTTCTGGTAGGGAATTGTTTACTGGGGTATCTGGATATTCATCGCTTGCACTGTACTGTGGTACCCATTGAAATGTTTGAAGATCCATGACATGAATGTCCCCTTTCTCATTTCCATATTTATCTACACCGAAGAGGATAAACATTGATCGTTTACCATGTACAACAGCTAGAGGAATAATAATTGGCACCTCCTCATAGAGACTGGCTTAGTCATACCGGAATGTCCGAACCTTGGACCAGCTCCTTCCAGAGGCCCTAGGTCTGATAAATTTTTCCATGTCATCGTCGTCAGGTTAAGTAGATAGCAGTAATCATCGACTGTCGTAGTGGGATTGCCAAGACCCACTGGACTTGGTACTGAGTTAAACAAACACATGTTAACGTCAAATTTACGAATTTCTGATGTGTCTTTTACCAGCTTGTCCTCCTCCATAAATTAATATTGCATCCGACGTAGGAACTAAAGAAAAGAGTAAGAATGGCATCTTTTTGGAAAAGTGATTACGTACGATAAACAGCAGTATGATACACCCTACCGCTTGGGATATCACCATAAGTGGGATTTAACGACCAAGTCATCGTCGTCGTCTCAAATTTCACGATCTGATTCATTAAAGTAGGATGCACAATATACGGATCTGTTCCGTTCGGACCACTATTTGTGTTTGGGGAGCCATTGACGCCTCCTATGTAATAGATTGTTTCTAGATCATTGGATATTGTCGCTGTGCCTTGCATGCGGTATACGTTCGGCGGATAGTTATTAGTTTGGAAGTCTGGCGCCATTTGGAGCTACACCACTGGTGGCGTTATCATCAAAGTCAAACTTTGGTTTTCATATCAATACCGAAGAATTCATGATCTGGATACCAGTATAGATTATAGCTTGGTTAGGATTTCCCACCCAGGTGTTGCTACATGATTGAATTCGGTCATAACGATAAAATAATGCTGTCATTACCTCACCCCACCCCAAAGCCAGATACGACCCTGGGTGCCCATAACAGCCATTTCATCAATTCTGTCAAAGTAGAAAAACTTAGTGGTGATATAAACAATATCTGCTTACTACACTTGATAGTAGTTATTCGGAATATTGGTCCAGGCATCCATGTCAGCGTTATAAACAACCGTCTGGTTCGCAAGACTGCGTGAATTATTGGGACCGAGGCCACCGTCAATCATGTAGCCATTAACCCAGGTCAACGGTACCATCGAAAACAAGCAATTTGCCTCGAGCCGGAAGTTTTGTGCTGGTAAATTCTTCCAACTGTTATTAGCCTCGGTAACGTTAAAATCATTTGAAATATCGAGGGAGTAGTGGTCGGGTAAAGAGGTGTAATGGTTGGAACCATCGTTGGTTCGGCCACCATAACAATATATCGTCTGCTTTAATCGCACGCAACCTAAACGCTAGTATCAGCAGCGTGCTCACTAAGAGTGAGAAAGAGGCTACAAAACAGTACCTCCGTTAAGTCGAGGGGATACGGTCACAGCTACGACAGATACTATCACTGACTGTAACAGTAACAGCAATTTCATATGGTTGGTGATACTAAGGGAGGAAAAACGAGATGAACTTATAGTTATATATGTTTACTTATTTAGATCGAGTTTATCGCTGCCAGAACGCTAATACACAGCCACTTGTACCACCCTCAGCATTTCCCATGTTTTTTGTATTACACAATCAAAAGGCGCCCTGCCGAAGCCTCACATAATACTCCGATTAATATACACAAAGTTTGCCACTGCCTATGGTAGACAGCTGTAATTGCATCATCCATCAAAAGTGCGTGGTTCATCAGAGATTGCAAGAAGAGGATACTTATCCAACACGGGTTTACGCGTATAACTGCTTTTTCTGGTCCAAGCCATTTAGAGCCGTGAATTTATACCATTATATGACGCTTGCGAGACAGTCATCGGGCAGCGGGCTTTGCGATCGTAGGCCATCGTCTGACAGGGATCATGTGCGACCTGAACTCATTCTCCGCCGATCAGTCGCAAGCCAAGGGTCAACGATGGCTTGACGTTGCGGTATACGCTTCTATTCCACTGTTCTGTTATTACTTTGCTACTATTCCGTGTTACCTGGCATCAATGGCGACCCTGATTCACGCATGTGGAATTTTCTATTTCTTTTTGCTTTTGAGTAAGAAGCCATTTATTTACACTGATGGTAACTCCTGTCTAAAGTTGTTTTTATATTACATTTTTCTAATGTCAACTTACGTACTCACGAGAGGATTTCCTACTCGAATACTCATCCGTTATACTTTCGTCCACCAGACTATTTATTTATCTGACAATAGGAAGGACTCACAACACGTCCAATACTAACTATTTTCTGTGGTAGAAAGGTATATCCGGACGAAATGGTCCTTATTATTATAAAAACGCAAGGCATGATTTCTATGAAGTTGTATCAAACATGGAATATGTGAAACACTTGTGCGGTTTGTCGCCTGATCATCAGAGCTCACCTTTCGCAATGACTTGTGTACCGCCTAAGGGCTCAGCCATGTCTACCTTAAACCATGTTGTTTTACAACGTACATAATCTGTGCTTTGATAACTTCAAGATGGAAACTTGGTAAACCACAGCTGGTATACGTATCCTGGGATTCTGCATCACTTTTAAAACATTTAGCGTTAGTACCAAATGAATCTTCCGTAAGCAAACGTTTCTCCTTGCGTGCTGTGCTTTGAACCTTGCATGAGGAAGTAGATCTTTATGTATCAATTCAAGATGCATCTCGCTGGTGTAATAGTGATTTTAATTTACAGGTTGCAGAGTCCCATTGTAACATTTATTTTGGATGGCGAGATGTGATGTGTATTTAAAGCAACGCATAAGCTCCTTTTTCTTCTTGGCCAGCGGAATAGTCATCGAATGAGGAGATGATGATAAATAATAAAACAGCGGATCTGGTTATTGACGACTGTATTCATCTCTGAAGACAAACAGGTCAGCCCTTACACCGCATCACAGAAATCTTTTTCACTGATTATATTTCAACGAAAATCAATATCCAATGAAGTTTCATGCGTAACAGCTCCTACGCATAGTGGTATTTCTTCTGCTACTCGAAAATACGCGTCAGAAAGCGGACACAGACGACACCATCAAGCTTGATCCCATTGTTCACGCTTCCTGCATCTTATTGTCATTCGTCGTTGATAACGCTATATGTGGGCCTTGAAGAACAAACCTGGGAGCACCATCGCATCTGTAACTAATGCAGATAGTCCTGATCGATTTCTTTGGTCTTTTATTGGGAAGACTTAGAAGCCTAGAAACGTAAAATTAAGATAGGTATATGTTTCTTTGGCAGTCTATTGTATATATAGTATTTCGATATCCTTTTCATAATGCTTCTTCTTCACTGCAGACATGATTGTCTATTTGCGTTACGAATTGTAGATCAATTATGCGATCGCACCGTTGGTATCTTTAGACTCCGTTGAATGAAGACTTTTAGTCTTGTCATCATTGGTTTACAATATGTCGCACTCTCGGTGTTCCGATCATATTTTAGAAACTTATAAAGAAGACCCTTTGAGTAATGAAAATCTTTCATCTCAGTCTCGCTGACTTCTCCCGTCTCGTATTCTTTTTCTAGATTTTTTTATTCTTCAATATATCATATATTCCAACGCTATGTCTTGATCTTACATAAAATATTCGTGCTGTCGCATCCTCAAACAGGTCCTGCATTTAAGCATACATTTATTCAAGGATAAGCTAAGCTCATCATCCATTCCATTTTATTGTCGTTGGCGCGTTTGATTCCGGTACTGATGATACCAGCCAAATCGACAAGCATACAGCTCAGGGCAACGTTACCGATGACCTTGGTGCTGGGCTTTTTCCTCACAAGATCTTCGATCCGTTGCAGAATAACCGCTACGTTCTAATAGTTGGCCTTGTCAACAAGATTTTCGACGTCATTAGCTTCCAACACGGCTAGTTCCCCATGCTTGATTATTTTGATTGCCAACATTCGAAAGAACAACGATGCGACTTTCTCCTGCGAGAATGTCTGATGGTAGCTGTCCTGATCGGAAAATATCCAAATCGTCGCCGGCTGCAATTCAATGCAAGACGAAACGCTGACGACGCTCGGCGCATGGCAAATGGACGGCAGAATGAAGCCGATTCGGAAGGAGCTGCGCGAAATGGAAAAGCAACGTATGGGCAGGAGCAAGCCTGCCCGCGGAGATACCCATTACAAAGCGTACAAGCAGCTGCGAGATATCCCGCAAACCATCCACGCCAAACATTCTCGCAGAGAGCGTTGCAGCCTCAACAAGACGAAGCGCGACTTGCAAAAGAAAGGAAAAGGAAAAACCAAGACCAACAGCAGCAAGAAACGACCGCAATAGCGCAAGCAGCGCCCAGACAAGGCGATCGTCACGGAAGGAAATGTCGGACAGGTAATATGAATCTATCAACATGGCTATCGTTACTTACTCGTGATATCTTCATATGAACTCTACTGTAAGTGCCTCTTCGCCAAGGAGCCTATTTGCAGTGTCAATCAGGGTATCCAGACGACGGGAACGATATCCATCTCGAGCTCCGAGAATATGGTAGAGCAGGTCCACTCTACTTACTGTGAAAAATCTACTAAAGCCCTTCCAGATGCACAGGAGCATCAATCGTCAAACACCGAATCTATTCAGGTAAGCATCGCCATTGAAGAGAGTGAGCCAAGCAGCGAGAAGAGGAAGGCACTGTTCCAGAGAAAGGAGGATATAGCGAGAGAAGCGCATAAGAGAGATCCGCGCACTCGAGACGTATTAGCGGCTTGCGGTTGGTGGACGGCAGTGCTTCCTGGATGGGTTGACTGACAAGCCTGCGGTCCACTTCTATGGTCATTGGCAGCACGTCAATTCAATGCTCAAAGGCCATGCTCGCAGAGGAACGAAGCGACTATGACAGCAACAACGACGCAAAGGCATAGCTGATGTCGTGAATGAGTTCAATATGCGCAAGACATGCCACTGGTGCCTCAAGCTGTCACATTTCCAGAAAGATCAAACTCCCGACGGGCGTGTCAGAAGGAGCAATGGCGTCGTCTGCTATGTCAGTCCTCATTGCCCCAGTCTAGCGAGAAGTCGCAGCGAGGAATACCGCGCTGAAAGCCATTTACATGGTGACCTCTGCAGATGGAATTCCACTTGCGCCGTTCAACTCTCAATACATGAACACGTACGAATTCACAATTTATTAGCCAACCAAAGCAGGGTTCGGCACGTGTAAGGGCCGGAAGGACAGTTACCTCGTAAGCTTTGATATCTGAAGCATTGTGATTTAAACATCTACTTTTTAGATATGTTCATAACGATTACAGTGAAAGGTTGTCAAAAGAGATCATGCTGATAATGTAATTGATAGTACTGAGCAAGTATCTGCACTCGAATTTAGTACCCGATAAGGAAAAAAGTAGTGCTTACTCAGTAAGCGCCCTGCTGGGCGGTGCGCGCCTCTAACCGTGGTTGGTTGAAGGGCAAAAGTCTGTCGAGCTCGTACGCGCTCGTTTGCTTGGCATTAAACGGTGCAAGAGGGCTGCCATCTACAGAAACGACCATGGAAGTACCTTTCAAAGCGAGGTTTTTTGCAGCATTTTCATCTCTATTCATGGTGCTGCAGCCTTTGGCAAGCGTATAACACCGTGGATTAACACATTGGACAGCACCATTGCTTCGCCTAATTCGACCATCGGTCGTTCGATATTTCTGTAACTGAAGTGGTTTTAAGTACCAGTGGCAAGTTCGGCTCGTATTAAACTCATTGACTGTCATCGCCAGACTGTTCCGCCGTTGCTGTGCTCGGAGACGCTTGGTCCCTCGGCGTGCATGACCTTTTATCATGCTGTTTTTCGGCTGCCAATGTCCGTAAAAATGAACGGCGGTTTGAGAAGATACTGCCGCTGGAAAAGTTCCCGTTCTGTATCCGCTAGTCGTTGGTAGGTTTTGAGAGTACGAATCTCTCTTGTACGCTGTTCTCTGTCGATTCGCCTTTTTCTGCAGTTGTACTCTCCTCTCCTACTTGCTTGATTCGTTCCCTGCGTAGGCGATGTCGGTTCGAAAAAGTAGCGTGATTGACGTATGATGCCCGCAGGTTCCATGTAGCGTATTCGTGCATTTGGTGTTCGTCAGCTTTCCCCTCACAAACGTGATGAATCCGCTCTATCAGATTACCAAATGTTGAGATCGCTGTCGTTGCTGTTGTCTTGATTCCGGGATCAACTCCGCAGACCGGGATGGAAGCGGTGCAGAATAGCTTTCTCGCAGCAGATATCATCTAAAAGCTTGAATAAGTATCCCGATGGCAGAATAAATTTTAACTTACCTGATCAACGTGGCCTTCAGTGATCACTGCATTTTCCGGCAATTGCGTTTGCTCCCTTTTTGCCCGCTTTTTCCGTTTCCGTCGTCGACGGCGTTTGGTTTCAGTGGTCTCCTCCTTTCTCTTTCCCTTCTTTCTCATATCCTGTTTCATCTTATTTAGTTGATAGCGTTCTCGACGGGACTTTTTCAGTTGATCTTCCAATTGAATCGCAACAAGTTGCTTGGCTCGGATCTCCTTGCGAATCTCCTTCAGAATCTGGTATTTTGCAGGATCTCGACGTTTGGTAGTGTACCTATTGTATTCCGTGCGGTCCTTCTCCAGAGCTTGGATTGTTTTCCGCAAAGGTTTCAGCTGCGTCTCTAACCGATGGATTTGTGCTCAATTGGCGCTGACTCTTTCCTCTAATCGAGAGCTGCTCAACGGTATCTGTGCAGATGGCTCGGAGGGTGCTGATGTAACTCGCTGTGTGTTAAGTGCCGAAATCTGGAGTCGTCTGCTCTGGTCAATATCACCCATCAGGCGCACCGTCCATTCGTTTACGAAAACAAGTTTCCATCTAAACTAGAGATGTCGGCGCTTCACCAACTGTTCGATCTTCCGTAAATCGAAGAAGGCTCCAACCACGGCATCTTTCCTTGTTCGGGCTTGGAACTCGCTGGTGATGAACTCTCCTTCAGTGGCAGTCGGGATTTCGTACATATCGCCCATAATCTTGTATATACCATCTACCGATAAAAAGAGGCTCCATTTAGCACTGGTATCAACTGACAATTTGTTTATTCTGGTTTCCATGCCGACGATCTGACTGATGGTATTGGATAGTGCTGCGATGGGTAGAACCGTAAGGACGTGCTTCATTGGTGGGACATCTGTCTCGGCCCTGCGAGGCACATAGGGTCGAAGGAAATTAGCGACCTTTGCTGTTACATGTCTCTCTTTGGCGGTCAAGTGGTGCCTTCATGCGCAGCATCTGCAATGTCGCTAGCTGTGATAGTTCGACGGATCTTCGGAGATTCGACCAACATTCGAACGATGGCGACTAAGGCACGAATGATCCGAGCTGACGTCTCCTTGATAAGTGCAGCAGCCTGTAAACTTGTCCCTGGAGACTCTTCGGGATCCTCGTCTTCACTATCATTGACAAGATCTTCTTCCATTTCATCCATCACATAACCATCATACTGGTCTACTATTGCTGGACCTTTGCCCTTTGTGTCTCCTCTTTTTTCCTCCTTTCCAAACGTCTGCCTGGTAACGTATCTGTTATCCTCTGCTGGATCTTATCAAGTACATGAGAAGGACGACCATTCGCTGTGGCTGTTGCGAGTTGAGAAACCCAATAGGATCTGCTGTTTCGCAGCTTTCTCCCCCTGTCGGAACGCTTACGCTTCTCCTTCTTTTCCGACTTTTCTTATGCTTTTTCCTTGGCAAGTTCTATGTATCTACGCATTCTCTGTAGTGCAAGGTTGACGCGAAGTAGGAGACGGATAGCGTTTGTGAGCGATCGCTGGTACAAGGATCCGTGGTACATATTGTTAGATGCGGTATAGAGCTCCTTTATAGAATGTGCAAGGAAGGACGATTTGACTACATCCGGTTCGCGTTGCACCAGAGAAAGCAAGGCAGAATTAATCTTACCCCATGATGATGATGCTCTGCAACGGCAACGTTAGTTTTCAAGGCAACTATTAATTAGAAAACCTACAACTGCTGTATATTAACAGAGCCCACGCAACGGTAGAACATGTTTTGAAAATGAAGAAACGTGAATATGTCGGAATCACGGACATCGTCCGCATTTTTGAACGGCAACGAGGAAATTTCGTGAGTCGCTCCAATGTCGCCAAACTGGAAGCCAGCGGGGAAAACATGCGTGAAGTTTACTTGTCGGTCGTAAATCTCATATCCGAGGAATTCATATACGTTACCATGGATGACCTAGTACAAAGCACTTTAAATACAAAGCAAAATATGATAATGTACATACCATATCGGCGAAATGGGACAGTACCCGTCCCATAGCGTTCATAATTCGTGAACTTCTTTCCTGCTCCTCTAGCAGCCGACGCTTCATTATGTCGAAGTCGGTTTCGGGCCGAACAATCTTTCGCAAGCTTGTAGTTGCTGCTCGAATGTACTCCTTCCGCCTTTCTTCGTCGTCGTCATCATCATCATCATCGCTGGGGTCCTCGTTCCCGTCATCGCTGGACCCTTTATCATCGTCCTTGTCGTCGCTAACTTCAGCTTTTCGCTTGGTACCTTTACTTGGACCAGCAGCACCCTGAAATTTGTTCAATTGGTTTTGTTGCCTCCGATAAAATGCAGTAGCCATTGAATTCCATATGGACAAGGCATTCGAGTATCTTTTCAGTCGCTACTCCAAAGCATAACTACTGGCGGTTGTTCCATACTTCGTCTTCAACGTCTTATAAAGATTATCCGAAGTTCCGCTACTTGTGATAAGCCCTTTTGGGACTCTTTTCCTATTCATACATCTTTCCTTGAACTTTTGCAAAAGTGCTTCGGTTGGTTGTTTTCTTCTTGTGATACGTGCCCATTCACTGTTCAGTCGTTTGTTTCTATTTAAAACACGGTCAATATGGGATGAATAGATCCTATACTATTTACATTTCTTGCCGCAGCTCGGACTGGATCTGATCATCGGTTACGCCAAGCGCAGTTGGAGCTTTCCTCTTCTTTTCAACCTGGGGATCCTTTCTGGTCGCAGCAGGACGCATCATAGGGGTTTGACTGGTTGTACGTTTTGGCCTTTTTGCTCTTGTGGTGTTGGAATTTGTAACTGTCATTGCGTACCAGCGGCTCTGCGCGGAGTAGGAATCAACCTCATGCAACAATGACCGCCAAAGCTGCCTCTCGAGAACTCGAGTCATCAATCTGAGAGATAACTCGAATACCTCGTCGCCGTAACCACCAGAGAGCCTTTCGATAATTTTCTTTAGATATTGGTTGTCCTCTCGCTGCAGCCACCGCATTCTGCAGTAGCTGTTCGTAGTTTGGAGTTGGATCTCGGTTGCTGATGCCACTAAGGTCCAGGTTGGCATCTCCGTGAAATCTTAGATCAGGTAGCTATTATTGAACGTTATCAATATGTGGATCCATATTATGCTACTCGTTTTACCATGATGAGATTTTAGGGAGGAAGATAAAGAAGCCCAACTGTCAATGTAGGTAAAACAGATAAATCATAATTCATTGTCTTGATGTTGTCATCATGATTATCCTGTTCCAAAATGGGAATTTTTTTCGAATCAATCTAATATTGCAGTGAAAACCTGACGATTTCTAGCTGCTTTCGACCTCTACCAGCTGATAAA
>JNDT01000803.1:0-22331 GCA_000697055.1 Saksenaea vasiformis B4078
GACCAGATTACCTTATCCCATTGCTCCTTTGTCCAATGGACGTGATCCTTTGCCCAAGCCAGTCGTTTCTCCTTATGCTTATCGGTCAGCTTGGGTCTACGGACAGGACGTCGCGAAGAGAAGCCAAGATCGTGTACCGCTTTGGCAAATGTTCTCAATGACACCTTCATCAGGGTGTCGGAGAATATGGCGCCATGGACCTTCAGGGGCATTCGAGGATCGCGCCGAATATCTCGCTGAATAACTCTACATGACCGTTTGGAAATCTTTTTTGGTCTACCTGGTCTCGGCTTTGATACTGCAGAACCAGACTTTCTCACGTTTTCTACAATGCGTTGAACGGTTGCTCGACTGAGTCCCTTGGCCTTTGCAATCGCGCCATACGACATTCCTGCTTGGTTCATTCCACAAATCGCGGCGCGTTCTTCTGGCGAAAACTCGGTATTAGGTTTGCGTGTATTGTTTGAAATATCTGTAAGCGACATAGAGAACTTTTTTATAATAATAAGAGGGAAAAAAGTACAAAAACTTTTGAGATATTAAGCTACAGATTGCGGAGTTTATTCAATTGCATGCACATTTTTTTCCTCGCAGTGTACACCGAGAACAACAATAGTATGGTGAGACTCCTGTTTATTGTGGATGAGGAATAAAAAGGATAAAAAAGGGTTGATTCCTTTTTCCGCGACTGCTGTAAATAAAATAAAATTCTTAACGGAGCTTATGTCTCTGAAACAAGTCTAATTAAGAGGTATAATTTTATAGCGACTATATCCTCTTACTTGGTGAAATACCACACGCCCCACGAAGTTTGTCGATGCTCTTTCAAAGTAGAATAACCATTAAGAATGCTTCAGATAGGGAGAGGGACTTTATTTACGTAAATCTTATTTCAAGCTCTCGTGTCTCCAATATCAGTGCGTTTTCGCTTATTACTTGGTGCTACTATAAGTGGGGAAAAGGTCGAAGGTAAGTTCATCTTGTCATCATCGTCATCCAGGAAATCGGGGCTAACTGCGTTGTCTGGCCCTGCTTCCACCAGCGAAACCATCTTCTGGACCATCGTCTTACGTGTCAAGATATGTAAGAGGTTATGCTTATAATCGCAGGAAATACGTTGAAATTACCTTGGCTTTCCAACTCAGTTCTAGGATTGGGATCATATTCTTCGTGAACAGAGACGCCTTTACAGGCACTTCCAAGCGTCGGGACCGCCGTACTCGACAGATATACCCTTTGGGACAATCCATTAATAGAAGCTGCACATTGAGTTCTAATTCAAACGAGACGCTTAATTGGACAAGAGTAATACGGTCTCTTACTTGAGTGGATAAAGCCGACAACACACAATTGGCGTATCTTGTCTTCCTCGTTGTCCAACTTGGAAACAAGACGAAGCAGCATGTCCTTCATTGTCTTTGGACATTTCAGTCCTCTTTCGAAAAGCTCTTTTACGCCGGTTCCTCCTTTGTCACTTCGTCCATGTTCACTACAACCATACTCGACTTGATCCTTCATCATGATCAAGTCTGGCTTTACTCCATAAAACTTTTTGGCTATCGGCTTTGTCCCAGCGATTGTCCTCTTCTCATTACATCGGATAGAAGTCGCTATACAAGTAGCATCACCACTACCAATACGAAGAAATAAAGTATGTTTGAGTGACTCAAGAGAACGAGCGCTCCTTTGTGCCCTTACCGATTCGTTTCCACTTCAATATTATCAAAACATAGGTCCATTGCCCTCCATATACGATGAATCAGGTCCTTTTCGGAACCATGCGTAGACAACCGGTAAATTACATTCCAGCGGTAGGCGGATAAAAGATCCAACGTGCTACGCTTTGCCCAGTCCTCGTCGAAGTTGACAACGGGATCAAAAGGACCACTAGTTTCTGCTGTCTCCCACAGATCCTCTAGCGTTGTCTTATGTAGATATATGTATTCAGCAGTTCACTTCTAATAAATGGAAATACCTTTCCCGAAAATCGGTCAAAGAACTCTTGAAGGCCACTGGAAATCATTGGAAGTCGCTTTCGATTTTCTGTCTGTAACATAGCTAATTCCTCTTTGCTGAAAACGTCCCGCCAGCAGGGGTCATCCAGATCAAGTATTAGAGAATGTGAAGGGCTTTGGAAGATAAGAATGGTTAAAACAGTCGTTCAGACACGAGTGCTACATACTGCTCAAATTTGCATGTACGTGCAAAAGAAATGATTCTATCTTCAACGAAAACGCCTGGACTGAGTTCCCACTTTCTGTTAGGATCGAGGGTTTTATATTTTTCTTCAAAAGCGTGCCAATCTTCTTCACTTAGTAATCGAGAGCCACTGTTAGTACTGCTGGTACAGCTGCTGATGGCACTTGGCTATATTAACTATTAGATTAATAACAAATGACGTCTTGCGCTTATGTCGTATACAAACCGATCTCTCTTCAGAAATATCCCTTGATGCTAGAGTATCAGGTTGTCCACAGGGACTCAATAATTGCTAACAGAAAGGGTAAATGGTTACGGTTGCTTAGAAACAAGCGTATCCTGATAGATTTACCTCCAGTCTTTTTATAAGCAAGTCATTCCAGCTAGGGTCGACTTTTGCAAAATCCTAACGTGCATAATCATTCAATTGTTCATAGATCGATCGATCTTCGGTACCTTCACCCCCAAGACACGCGCAGCACTGACAAAACGATTCGTCCACAGAGATCTCATGTTTGGCTGGTCAGTGTTGGCAAGGACAAAATCTTCATTTTCGTTGCAGAAATTTCTTAGAGATGGCACTCCTTTTTCCGATGCAAAGTACGCTTGGAATACTATTCCATGTAGCATATCGATAATACCGGTTATTAACACACTTGCGTTGGGTTAACTATAGTAAAAACCTTCTAAAAACCGCACATCGATATCTTTTGACATGAAGGGCAAAATAGGATCTGCTGAAGAGACGTAGAGAAACTTGTGTCGTCCTACGTTACACACCCGAGCAATCTGCTGATATCATCAGCCAAGCTGCTCTAACTTCTTCCCCAAAATAAGTAAAGTCTCATTTATTGCTAAAAGGCTTTAGAACACCTGATGTTCAGATCCTGAGAAGGAAAGTAGTTTTAACCAGCTGCATGTTATATCGGATCTCCTAGGGACCATGCCAAACCCAACTCGTAGTACTGGATCATACGTTACACGACCGCATATCCACCGAACCTGCTGATGTCCGGGCCGAGAGATTTAGTATCGTTCCCGAGGGTTTTCTGAAGTCGCGGACTCTAAGAATCGATGTCCCAGATTTAAAAATTTTCTGTAGATACCACTGTTCTTTCGGTGTTTATCACTTGACAATTTTCAGTACGCAATTGGCATGTAATAATTTTTATTTACAGTATTTAGATAACGCTAGCAAACAAACCTAGAAAAAAGGTAAAGGCGCTGTTAGTGAAATCTAATCAGCATAAAAGTAAAATAATTAATCCCCCAGTTCCATTGCCATCCATCTTTTTCAGTATGTGTTTTTTTCCGTCACGAGGAGCTCCGTGTTAGCATAGAATTAAATTTGTATTCATCACCACAAGCCAGGAGAACAAAAATCCCAAGAAATAGAAACGATGTTTACCTGCATTTCATAATAGCCATGGTATGTTTCGACACAGACGACAGGTCTTACTGTTCCATATCTATAAACGTATATAGAGTCAGTTACTCTGTTTCATACACACAACTTTCAAAGGTAAAAAAGAAGGTATTGTAATTTGTCAGATATATAAAGGGTAAAGCTGCAAGGTCTCGACACAAATGTTTCCGCCTGGGGCGGCAGCGTTCATCATGGATAAACAAAAAAGAAAATGCAAAATTGATATGACCACTTTACCTGTTTGCTTTATCGGGGAAAAAAGAAGAGTGCATGTTTTACCAGTTTAAATACTTTTCGCTGAAAAAATTTTTTTCGCTCTGTCTGATCAGGAGTCACAATTTGAAACTCCACGACACGTACCGCGTAAAGACTAGCACATGTGATTGGCTACCTTCTCGTACAGTAAAATGACAACGAAGACACGAAGGCTATCGCTAAAAGCCTCGTACAAGCCAGTCTCAACCATTGTAGAGAAAAATGAAAAGCAGAATTTGTCAGATCCATTGTCGCTGTCATTTTGGTCAACACGGGTACTGCCTTTTTGCCCATGGAGCTTCGACAAGAAGCCCACAGCCTAGCTGCGAAAACCTCGCAAAGCGTGTTTCTACGGTGGAATCATATAAAGCAATAAAGGTGATTCCTCCGGGAAATGCAGTCAGAACCTTCCTCCTACTACCAGATTATGACATTTTGCTATTTCCTGAAGTTAATGTGCCACACCAAGCACGGTCATCTGCTGCTTATCGGAGAAAATTCGGTAAACAGGGCTGAAGATTTGGATTTCTGAAGATAGTATAATAGAAATGTCCTTTGAAAGGATTCTTTTGAAGGAAGCAGTTTACAATATGCGGACACTGCTGGTCTGTGATGTCTTCAGATAGTTTTGACACTTGGTTGCAGGTGATGTTCGTGGTCAATTTGGCCACACCTAAAAGTTGGTCTTAGATGGTACTGAATGATTTATGGTGTAAAACATCATATCATTTGTGCGGCGTATAAAGACAGTCTATACTTACTTCTCGGCTCGGAATCAAAGGCAAACGGGTAAGGTTTAGCGCAGTTCCGGTGACCGTGCGGCGATGCAAATTAATACCTCTAAGAAGTGCGGGTCGGGCTGGGCGCGGGACCTAAGCCCTCCTTTACCTTTCTTTCAATTTGTCTCATCTTCTCCCTAGCCTTCTTGTAAATATTCAGCATTTTACAGTAATAACTGTATAATGAGTTCCCATTTAAATTATTCCCTCACTGTACTACAATTCGCCGTTTTTGAACAAGCAATGACATTTGGTTGCTTTGAGAACGTCAATCGGCCCCGAACCCAAAGTTCCTGACAAAGGAAGAAAAGTCGTCACAAATGTGTCATAAAGACTCCGTGGCTTAGAGGTATTTTTTTAAGTGTCCCTTTGTTGTGTAGCTCTCTTCTTTTGAACTACGATGGCATCGCACATCTCAGACGCAACAGAAAAACTCTCTATCGCAGACAGTACGTGATGTTTTTAATGTTTTCTTTATCAGCCCAAGACTTATACGTCTGCGAAACGTTTCATCAGCAGTCTATGTCGACGAACTCGCAGGCTCAGACGAGTCTGGCAACGGTTCCGAGGCAGCACCTCTCAAGACTCCTTTGAAAGCTCTTGAAAAATTTGGAGAGTCAGTAAAGATTCTTGTCAAGAAGGATGCCGAAGGTTTCAAAGATATTTCTGGCGCCGCCCTGAAGAAAGCAAAGAAAACTTTGGTTGAACAGCAAAGAAAGCTCAAGAAGCAGGAGGAACAAAAGAAAAAGCAGGATGAAGAATTGAAGAAGAAAGCTGAAGAAGAAGCAAAAGCGCTTGAACATGCAAAATCGGTTGTCTTGACCGAAGATACCAGCCTTCCCGCAGCAAAGAAGGTAGATCTAACGGAAATAGAGTTAAAAGTGCTCATGTAGATTTGGATATTTTGTGCAGATCAAAATTCGTCAGGGTATCGCCTCCCGAGGTCAGCGTGTCAAGGTTTCTGGTTGGGTGCACCGATTGCGTGTTCAGGGCAAGGACATGATGTTCGTCGTGATCCGTGACGGTACTGGCTATCTGCAGTGTGTGCTTACCGGAAAATTGGTACGTCTCCTTTTTTTATATATATCAAAGAAGAAGAAAAAAACAAGCATTGACACACCATGTAGTGCCACTCCTACGACGCTATCACTTTGACCACCGAGTCCACTATCACCGTTCACGGTGTCATCAACGCCCTTCCAGAGGGTAAGACGGTAAGTTTTCGGATATCTGGAGGTACTGATACGGAATCTTATTATAAGCATTTTTAGGCTCCCGATAACCATGAGTTGGTTGTGGACTACTGGTACGTTGTTGGCAAAGCTCCTGGTGGTGACGATGCATTCAACAACAAGGTCACACCTGATGCTGACCCATCCTACTTGCTTGACAACCGCCATTTGGTGATCCGTGGTGAAACTGCGTCTGCTGTTCTTAAAGCAAGAGCCCAGGTCATCAAGGCATTCCGTGCACATTATGACTCGCGCGGTTATACTGAAATTACTCCTCCATGCATGGTCCAGACCCAAGTCGAAGGTGGTGCAACTTTGTTCGAATTCAACTACTACGGCGAGAAGGTGAGTGTTTATTGAAATGGTTCGGGCTATGCTTAACAACACTCGCTTTCTTAGGCATACCTCACGCAATCATCACAGCTGTATTTGGAGACATGTCTTCCATCGCTTGGTGATGTTTTCTGTCTTGCCGAGTCCTACCGTGCTGAAAAATCCCACACCCGCAGACACTTGTCCGAATACTCCCACTTGGAAGCCGAAATGGCGTTTATCAGCTTTGATGAGATGTTGGATGCCATTGAGGACTTAATATGCGATGTGATCGACCGTGTGTTGGCCGATGAGCCCACTCGCAAATTGATTGAACAACTCAACCCTGGCTTCAAGAAACCCGAGCAACCTTTCTTGCGCATGCGATATGAGGATGCTATCAAATACTTGAAAGAGAACGACATCAAAAAGGAAGACGGTACTTTCTACGAGTTTGGCGAGGATATCCCTGAAGCTCCTGAGCGTGCAATGACCGACAAAATCAACCGCCCCATTCTTCTTACCCACTTCCCAGCTGAAATTAAGGCATTCTACATGCAGAAGTGCCCTGATGATCGACGAATTACCGAGAGTGTGGACGTCTTGATGCCCGGTGTTGGTGAGATCGTTGGTGGAAGTATGAGAATGAATGATCGTGAGGAGCTTTTGGAAGCCTATGCTAAGGAAGGCATTGACCCCTCTCCCTACTACTGGTACACTGACCAGCGTAAGTATGGTACCACACCTCACGGTGGTTATGGTCTCGGTGTCGAACGTTTCCTTGCATGGCTCCTCAACCGATACACTGTCCGTGAATGTAGCCTGTATCCCCGTTACACTGGTAGATGCACACCATAGATTACACACCTTTCATCCCGGAACAAAAAGAAAAGATCAACCTTTGTTTGCATGCAACTGCCCCAATAGGAAATATCAAACCAGCCATCCTTTATATCATCTATTGAAACTCTTTGTGAATGAATGGTGGTTGTCCACAGCATTCACATTAGCTTGATGTCCAATGTCATACAAAGTCTGCGTATCACAGATTGAGATCAAATGATCATCGAAATTGAGTACCTGTTCGAGTGCTCCAGGAAAGGGTATCCGAGGAAGTTCCCAAATTTGGCATTGAGTTACTGTAGAACAACTATCGCAACAGAAACTTCATATGAAGCCAAAGGCAAGACAGTCTTCAACTGGTATGAAGCCACAGTATACATGCTGTTTTGCTAGTGCCATCAACGCAAATGGATGAAAGTTGAAATGTGATGCTTGGGCCTAAAAAACGCAGTCAAACAACTGTCCCCGAACGGAAAGCGTGTGGCGCAACTATTTCATATCTATCTCTGCTTCTTTTCCAAACCATATGACTCAAGATGAAGGCATGATGGTGACACTATTAGAAGCAAGATCAATAGCTCATGAGGACCTTTGCGGGTCCCCATCTCAGCTTCCCATGACAAAGTCGTGTCTTGGAAGTGAGGATACATGTGCACATTTTTTATTTATTTTTTGTTCGACTCGACTAGTGCTTCGGCCTTTTCTTCTTGCCAAACTTTGACATAGCACACCTCTACAGGGATACCAAAGCCAACTAGTGTATCTATCCAGAGGGTTTGCGTCTCGGATAGCTTGTCACCTGGCCCCTTCACTATCGTTACGTGGTTTAATCATCATACAAGAAAGAGAGAAAACCGATTGTACCTTCCACAAACATGCATTGTTTGTTGCCTTTGTTCCAACAGCTATTTCATCCTTTAGCTCGAAAGCATACTATTCGATCGGCTTACCAGAGATCAGGTAGTCCGCTTTGGCGATGATCATATTCTTCTGCAAGAAGCTTGCACAAAGAAGAGAGAGGCAAAGGCCCTATGCACTGAATAGAGTAAACGTGTTATTTCGGTCTACTGTTAACCAATGTATAAATTACCTCTGCCACTTCGAGCAGGTCTTCCTTCTCATATACCCAGTTCACGCCCACACACACAGTTTGCCGTAGTCTCTCCTGCTGGTCCGTACGTTCAATGATCTGTTGATACTCGCCTCTGGCGATCTCATCGAGGCGGCCATTAATCATCTCACTGCGCTCTAAAACGGGGAAGGGGTGTTGGAACTCGAGGGAATGATAAAAGAAAAGATTACCGAGATAAAATGCTTCGGTCCCAAAGTCCAAAGGTGCAATTTGGTAAGGGGTTTCAAAGACACCAGGAACAGGAGCAAATAGGATATCCCAGAAGAGCAACGTAAACTAAACCACAAAATAAGCATTTGTCTTTCTACTCATACTCATTACCAGCATGGAGACAATGCCTCCTTCCGCATGAAAACTGCACATTATCGATAAATGATAGTACTTGCATTCAGAACTTCCTTACCCACGATAGCCTTGTCCCTCATAGTATTCTAGTGCCAATTCCTCGACAGAGCATTCGGCGCCATCTTTCTTTTGCCACACAGATTTTCTGCCTGTAATGGTATCGGATATTCGCTCTCCTATTGCTAAATGAGAAATAATCATTCAAGCAGGTGCCCACTTACCCCAAATCGTCCTCTCATCTGGCTTTTTTAGTGTTATGTAAGAAAAGTCATGTTGCTCACGGCGAGGAATACAGAGATCGCGTTCCAGACGCTGAATTCTTCGATATAAGCCATGTAGATAAACTAGGAGAGAATGAGAATCGGATCTGCATCAAGAAAAACCTACCTTGGTGAACTGTTGGGTCCTCGATGCCCTCGACGCAAGTCTGCAATGCGCGTTTTTTCCATTCACGCTGATTATTTTTCTTGCTAGATGCTAGATGTGCCATCTGAACGAGGGCCAATCGGTTATACCATCGGCCACGTTTTCCCTGTCGATAAATACGTTGATGCAATAGCTTTCGAAGAATGATGATTTCTAGTTCATATTCATGCAGCTTTCCCAGGACTCTGGTTCCATGTTCTATCATATGGGTATAGACCCAGCCTATAAGAGGTATTAAACATACATAGTTACTACACACAGAGATATCATACCAGCTTCGAAGCGGCGCGTATGGTAGTGTCGATGTGCATCCAGACTTAGGCCATCTTCCCAGAGACCTACCACATTTTCGCACAGGGTCCAACATTCCACTAGCATAGAACGCCTTTTATCTTCCTCTTTTTCTGTCATGGCCAATGCAAGTTTTTCATCAAATTGTCTACGGAGATCCAAGGCTTCCTCGTATGCTAGCAACTCTTCTCTCGTGTTCCAAACAAGGCCGGTACGTTCAACATAGTAGCTTGGAAAATTTCGTCGACTCATGCGGGCGAGAATCGCGGAGCTCATGATTTTGGTGAGCAGATCTGGATCTGTTATTCGGTAGTAAACGAGATGGAGTCGCTGGAACAAATTGTACATATCTGCATCAAGGATGATGCATGAACCTAATGTTTCATAGTTTAATGGATGCTACTCTCATCAGTTTCGTGTTACCAGTATGATCTAGGATACAGGCTCTCATCTCACTTCCTTCCACTGAGGTAGCTTGCGAAATGGCATCGACAAAGTCCACTCTCTAAATCAAGCAGATGGAAAGAGCTAAGTGTCCCGCAGAAGGAGGTTCACGCGTTACAAACCGTTTTTCCTTTAACGACTATCCTCTTTTTCTTGCAGAATTCCATCATTTCTTCTCTTGTTAGAAGTTGTAATGCATCCGCATAGCTTATTACAGATTGAGCCATTCCGCAGCGGCATAGTTCTTTAGCTGAGGCTTCAAGATCTTGGATGTGGGTAGAATAGCCCAGTTTATCCAGTCGTACCTGACGACGTTTCCGCATCCATAATCGCACAAAAAGGTGCTTAGCATCAGCTGAATCATACAAAGAAACAATCAAGGTAATTAAGCAAATTTCATCTGAAACAAGGATATCCTTACCATTCAATCCTTTATATTCTTCGAATCGATGTAGTTCTGTTTGTGTAAATAGATGTGCTTCGACGCGTAGTACGTTGGCTAACATGTCATTCACCTCGTCTGTGTACATGGAACCTTCAAACATGAGCTTCTTCTCTTCCCCTTCCTCAACATGATCATTTGTAATGTTCGACATGTCAGGACAGTCGAGGACGCCAAAGCCAAAGAAATGGCTAATCTTCCTTTGCCCTTGGTCATTTCCTTTCAGTCGCTTGTTCCCACTCTGTCTCGGATTCTCTTGCGACGCTGTACGCTTTGCGGTCATATCCACGCTGCAACAAGGAAGAGACGTGGCTTTTTTAATTACAGGATTTTGCAGCAACTTTAAATTATTCGATGTGAGCTTAACCAGGTTGCTGGAGTAAAAGCTTACGCATACTCATATTTCCTCAGAGTAAGTTTACTTCTTTGTGAGGAACGTTTATTTAAAGCAACATATCCAAGACCTCCCTTTTGGATTGGCTTGCCTGGCGCAAACCGCATCCGTTGTAGTAAAATTTTTCTAAGAAAGCGAGTGCGATGACCATGTAGTAATTGTACATTCCTAGTACCATCCTTAGTCAGTTTCGCGTTTTATCGACGCTCAGGTCTTTCTGCTGTAGCCTTCTTGCAGCCATTGTGAACGATACAACGTGGTCCTCCAGGGTTCTCAGATTATCCAACTCAGATACAACTCTGTCTCCAGCAGTAGAATGTTCCTGAACGAAAGCTCTCTAACTGATTTATGCTGTCCATGCGTGTCATAATTACTCTGATTATCGTGTTACTTTTATGACATTCTGCATTTTCAAAGAGGTGGATTCGTTAACAATCAATAGACAGATATAGGTCCCACCCAAAGAATAAGAAAATAAACGTTTTAAACGGGAAAAACAGATTGCTAAAAGTCTGTGGATGTGATTCACATGTTTAACCATAGCTTATTGCCAGGTGTTTGTGTCCTAGGCTTGCGTAGAATCATGTTCTGCTTCTTGTGCTGCAAGCTTCTCCTCTAATTTCCGAACACGTTCTTCCAGCTTTTCAATTCTCTCTTTCGTAGCCTGCTCATCTGGGATAGTGCTGCTATCGCGTAGTTCCTTGATTTTCCGGTCTAGCCATGCTTGATCGTCTTTGGAGTACATCGCTCGCGTTGATTCGATACTGTCGATGGCTGACTTCGCCTGAAGAGCCACAATGGATTCTGCAGCCTCAGATCTTACCGGTGGATTGGGATCACGGACAAGATCGGCTATTAAATAACGTTATTCAAATGTATCCCCGTTTAGGCAAAACCCTACTGAAAGTTTCGATCGCTTGTTTCTTCAACCGTTCCTCCTGCCATTCAGCAGAGTAACGCAGACCAGCCAAGGCAGACGGCCTGGCCAGAACTGGTTCAATATTGTAACCAACGCGAGTAATCAGGTATTTGAAAGCTTCTTCACTGCGATGGTACCCGAGAGCTTATAGTAATTTATGAGCTTTTAGATCAGTGCTTTCGTTATGTATATTACCTTTCAAAGCGCCACCTCGAACAATCGCGTGCTGCCCTATCTTGGTATTGTCCTTTGCGACTTCCAATAGATAAGGAAGATCCTCAGCTTCATTCTGGATTGCAAGGGCAATCAATGCAGCGGCGTGAGCTCTGAGGAAAGCGTTATCGTTGTTTTGCTCCGGTTGATTCTAGTTATTTATAGCCTTACCTGTAAGGCAGAGTACCAGGTCTTTGGAGGAAACGAAGAACCGCTGCACGGACGGTAGCGTCCCGCACGCGGCAAGAAGACAATATGGGCGCCAAAGCTAGAGGATCCTGCTCATTGTCAACGATCTCTGCTAAAATCTGAAGGCTGAAATCACTCTTCAGCTTAGCCAACGCAGCAGCAACTAGACATGTTGTCAGAAAAGATGGAGATCTGCACCGCTGAACTCACCTTGGACACGAACGCCGTAAAAAGGTTCCTGGACGATGATCTCTCGAACAGCCTTCAAAGCAGGGCGGGATCCACCTTTAATCAATTCCTGATAGGCACGAATACGGTTCACAACATCCTTGGCGGTTTTTGCAGTATTAATCAACACATCCCGGTCAGCGGTCAGGTCTAAAGTAAAAAGCACACGCCCATCTGGGTCGACACGAAGGGTCTGAGGGCTGACTCCATTCTTCAAATTGATATAGGTTGTAACGCTTGGATCACGATCGAAATGCACCGTAGAAGTATACTTCTCACCCTGATCATCTGTCAACTCCAACTCCAGATCAAATTCAAACAAGGGAATTTGGTGATGTTCATCGACTTGTGTTTGTGAAAGAATAACTTTGACTCGGTTCTGCACTTTGTCATACTCATATTCACCCTTCAGCTTGGGAAAACCTTTGGATAGAAGCCACTCATCAAAAAAGCGTGTCAGGTTGAGACCTGATACTTTCTCCAGAACCCCCTGGAAATCGGTGGTTGTTACAGTCTTCGTATAATAAAGCTCGATATACTGTTTCACACCCTTCCAGAATGCATCATCACCGAGGATCTTTCTGAGCATATGGATACGCCACGCGCCGCCGGGGTACGTGTGCATATCAAACATGTCCCACGAAGAATCGTACTTGCGTGTTACAATAGGACGCTAAGAAAAGCAAGTTGAGTAGGTCATAAGCAACTGCATTAAGAAAGAGGCGTTGTCACATACCATGTATTTGCTGCATTCCCGGATATAGCCGTTTGCATTAACAAGCATTTCATAACGAAAGTCGTCTTCTGAACACTTGTCTTCTAGCCAACCTGCCAGACATGCATAAGTTTACTACTCACTGCATGCAATCAAAGCATTTTGTACACTTACATGACTCCATGTACGTAGCCCAGCTTTCCTGCATAGCCATGCCAATGTCAGTTACGACCTGTAATAAATTAATAGCAAACTCTTTACCTTTAACCATGCATGTTCGAAATGACGAATAACAAGCAAGTCACCAAAGTAGGTATGCGCTAAGTATCGTAAATGAGTAACGGCATAGTTATTGGTTCTCGTATGTGTACCCATTTCATGGACGTTGACAAGATCCGTGAGGTATTGGCGTTCGCGTGCATTGACTTCATCTAAAATAAAGGTGTCTGTCCATGTTACCTGCATTATAAACTTGTTTAGAACAATACAAAATTGGGGTAAAGGTTTAATTCACCAATGAAATATTCTCCATGGCGCCTCGGATGGCGGGCAAGGCAATCTGATAGTATTTTGTCCATGGAACTATATTCAGGTAAACACCGGCATGAGAAGAAGTTTTTTGTTTTACATCCTGCATGACTTACACGAGACTTGTACTCTATCCTGCAACCAACGCATCATAGTAGGGGTTTTGTTGAACGCCCTGCTTAGATCTGCTGCTTGGTGACCTTTGGCTGTGTAGTACTGCAGACAGCAAACAAAGATACGGTTGTTACACACAACGATTTTAGGTCCCGTTGAACCCAAAAAGAGAGTTTCTTACCTTAATTGGCTTTCCATCAACTTCGCCGTCGTCTACCACAACGAAATCACCAACGGCAAAGCATACCAGATAAGAGGGACTATTGGATATGTACTAAGTATTTGCTCCGTTCCCACGAAATTTTTCATACCACGGATGCTTGAGCTCCCAGTAAGTAGTGATATACCCATTTTTTTCTTCTTGAGATACCAATGTACCATTGGCTAAAGATGTATAGGCCTTCGGAGCTGTGATCGCCCATGTCAATGTGGTCCGAACAGTCGGGTAATCCACTGTGGGTAACCAGTGACGCGCCCTGCAAGGGTCATGGTTACTTCTGTATCCAAGGGGATGGAACTTAAAACATACTTTTCAGGTTCATGGTCAGTAATGGCCCAGTGCGTTTTAACGCCCGGAATAGAATCTTCCTTATGGAAATACAATCCAGCAACAGGATCATCGAGTGTGTACTCAATCACCACGTCTCTCTTTTCTTCTACTTCGAAGGGTTTGTCCCAGAGCAATCTGATGTGGTGGCCGTCGTACGTATGGGTCACGCCTTCACCAAACACAGCCACATTTTCGAATTCTTCTGCATTTAATGTAATTGTAGAGCGCTCTGTTTTGGAACGAACAAGAGCGTGTCCACTGTGACGGAAAGTTAAGGTGACTTTGCCTTCAAGGGCCTTTTCTTCGAGATCATGGAACCCCAAACGAATATCTACGATTATGGTTAGTAGGGAAAACTATGATAGGGAATTACCAAGGTGAATTGGCTCGATCACAGTATGAGGAGCGTATTGGTTAGTGGCATTAACAGAATAAAAATCAGAAGAACTATGGTTCTTCTCTTTGCAACAGAGGCTTGGCATGTTTTATCCTAAACGTGAAAGAAAAGAGAAAGAGCTGTGCGTAACATTTGATGGAAGAAACTGTGTGACTTTTCACTTAGTCCAAAAAAAAAATCATGCACATTGCGTTGACACAAAAGAAAAGCGCTATTTGAAATGTATATATATATAGATAGATGGGTGCTGGCGTGTCAAACACTGCCAAAACTCGTGATACAGTCAGTGACCTGCAGAAGAGAAATACATCACAGCATTGTTGGTTGGCATCATGCTTTGCACCCTAACTCTATGTTTCACGTTTTAGCAAGGGATGTCCTTTGTGGGAGCAAGGAAGGTTTATAGTTGACTTTTGTCCTTGATCTTACACCATGACTCATCTTAATAGTTCCTGTGAATTTTTGCGAAGTCATTGATTTATAAGCGGACACAGGTGTATCTGTTGTCAAACGGTGGCATACATGAGTTGTGTCTCAGAATATATATCTTTTTTTTACTCTGTGAATGGACCACAAAGGTATATTGATGTGATAATTGGCATTGAATAATGATAAGAGAAGTCCATGTGAGGAAATGGTATAGTCGGCTCAAGCTGCCGTATTAGATAGTACTTTATTCGAAGAGGGTAATCCGTTTGATTTCGATTGGCTGGACATAACAAAAGGAACAGTTTGAAATCTCAACTTGTACACACGAGCGTCAAGCAAATACTGGCTTGTTCGTTATTATTGTAAACAGCGAACTTCGAAAGAAACATTTGCGTCCACCATCTTATTGTTCTGCGTTAACTCCAAATGAATCTTTCGCCGAGGAGCTAGGCTTTTGTGCCGAGAAGCAGATACTTCTACATCAAACCAAAAGTGTCTTGCGCTGGTTCCTTGTGATAGGTTCCCCAACCCACCAATCGGAACGCGTAAAACTACAGTGTTTAAAGGAACGCATGAATTTTTTTCTTCGGCTCTGACCACATCCTCGGTATGTGCTTTTAACGAACTATACCTCAGGAGTACTCATGTATCATTGCTTACCTTTTAGACCATACGAGCTCTGTCCCGAGCCGTCTCGGCCGCGATGACGTTGTTAATCCGTCGCGTAAGTTGTCCTACTCAGCATCACAATAGGTCGCCGTAGTTTGAATCGTTTCAATACCTATGCAGTCCGCTTCAACTGGTCGTTCACTCATGTCCATCTCCTCCTCACCCACTACATAGTTGGTATGGCAGCCTTGAATAACATGGGATTACCCTTTGGGTTAAGTAAAATGACAAAATAGTATCCTGCTTACTATACTGATGACCACATGTTTAATCCCCTCCCTTGGCGCAAAGATGGCCCTTCATGGACGCGTAATTTGTTTAGAGTAAAAAATTGTTCAATAAATAGTAGAAGAGTTAGCTACATCATCATCATGATGAAGGCTATTCAGTTTGAATTAACTGCAGCACTTTCTAGTCATTAACTTTAGCTCTGTTGCTTATATCAATCGGCTATTTATACAAAGTGAATCATATCCATCTTACAGGAAACAAATTTACATATGTACATCGGTGTCTGTTTGCTCATATTTCAACTAATATTACGGTACAGTCGTCGTAATCTTGTAAGGTTGGCGCGAAAAATCCATTGGCACTCTCTCTATTTGCAAAATACCGTGCTGCGTTCACGAGCGTCCGTTCTTTTATCTTACGTTCCGTAATTTCATCTGAACCTAATACAGACGGCGAAACTGGGACTCCCTTCGGTTCAGTAGCGATTTCCTCTGGTCCATGATCCATGGACTCGGACGATGACTCGTGCAGTTGCTTTTCACCACCTTGTGGTGCTACGTCTGACATATGCACGTCTATCAACCCTTCATCCTTCGCTACTGCATTTTTCTTTTGATCTTCCTCCCCATTTTGCCGTAAGTCGCCTGCAATCTTTTCACCATCCTCAATCATCTGTCCAATTATCCTCGCAATAGCTTTGTTCTGTTTCTTCGCCGTTTCTTCATACATATAATCGAATGTACCATCGGTACTCATGAACAGAAAGTGGCGGCGTCGATTCTCGTACGTGTGGGAGCTAACGCTTGTCCGGTTATTGCCACTATCGCCATGGTCCGCTATGTGAAAGAAATTTACGTCTGGCTGACATGATATAATCTTCCGGTTTGGCACCATTTTGAAATCCAAGTCCCCACAGGAGCGAGCAACGTTCAAGGATGGAACACGCCTGCGTGTTCGCACCTTGTACTGGCCAGCGTATGCTCGCAATGGACTACATGACATAGGATTTTCCACATGAGTATAACCATTCGATTGGTCATCGGGGCAACGTTTAGGTCGGATTCTTGCATTTCTCAAGGCAACTCGTTTCGTATGGCGGCTCCCATCTTCCCGTAGCTTATCCAATTCCACCTTGATGACGCGGTTTTGAATCGAGTCAACAAATTCACCTCCGTTTTCAATAACTTCACGAGCGAGATGTTCTAGATAAGGTTTATGATCCAATGATGCAAACACGACATCCATTCTATAATTGTCATCATTGCCGCTCTGATAAGAGCAATCGTCTATATCATCTGAAGATGTTACAACTTCAGGTGCTGAAATCAATACTGAGCGAGAATCGCCGACGTTCACATTGATAAGCCATTCTCCAAAAAAAATGTTGATAATCAGTGTACAACCATCATTATCGACACGCGACTTGTCTAAACGCTGCTGATCACTCGGCCCAGCCTGTTCTTCATGTTCATTTCTAGTACTATCAGATTCGTAGCTCTCATCCATCTGCACGTCTTGTTCCGCCTGTGTTTTCATTTGTTTTCGTTTGATGTCCAGATACTCCTCATCCAATTCTTCTACCATCCGCTTGACATCGCGTTCAAATTGCTGCTGTATCGCACTAGCGACAAATGTTACAGGGTCGTAGTTGAGACAGACTTTCTGAACAGCTGATGGCGTGTTGCGTACGAAAAATTCTGAACAACCTTGACCACCGTGCCCATCTGCCAAGATATACATGCGACCAACGACGCTTTCCTTGATAATAATGTCTGCTACACGAAATTTGTCCTCGCAATGCAGCTTGGGAATCTTTATCTTATCATGTGAGCGGAAACGAGGATACGAGTAACCTTTTTGCTGAGCGATTCCAAAATGAGCTGCAATAGGGTATTCAGTAAAATTGATATAGTCGATATAATCCATATCAAGAGGTGATGGTGAATAGAGTAGTGAATAACTGTTAATTGTGTCTTGTTCCGGCGGTGCAGCTGGTGATGTAGGTGAATCATTCCCATCCAGTATCTCCTCTTCTTCGGATAATTCCATTGAGATAAAAGCACTAATCAACGCGGGTATCAATGTAAGTTACAGAAAAGTCGAGGCTTACTCAAATTCGTCCAGATCGGAGATGCTTTCTGTAATGCATATCTCCTGCTGTTGGGTTTTCTTAGATTTCGTGGGATTACTTTTCGAACGTCGTCTGGCTGTACTCGAGACCTTGTCAGGACAGTAGATTGCTGGTGCTCTACGTTGGCGCTTTCCAAGTGGACGTACACTCTCCAAGTCAGATGTAGAACGTTGCGTTGGCTTAATTACGATAGGCTCCTCAGGCAGTGATTGCTTTGGAGGTAAGGTTACGCCATTTAGTACAGACCCGGAAATGGAGTACTTAGTATGGCGCCCAGTGCCTTCTTTCTGGATGCAAAACGGATCCAACTCGTGTAATTCCCTGGCCACTTTCCGCGCCGTCGAAATAATACCCTGAATCGTGCTCTTTGGTGTTTCGCCTCTACAACAAGTACGGAATCAGTTACCCAGAGCCATATATCTCCTGATGGAAAGCAGCGCGCAATGCCTTTTTAAGTCTCTCTCTCCGTGTAATAGTCACCTGAGAACAAGGAGATTCAGAGCTCGGACAGCTGTTACGAGTTGACCAGCACTTAAGGATGGGTTACCGTAATGGAACAAAGCTGCCACTACATTCATGAAGGAACTGTTCGCTCTGAGCTGCTCATGTATGTTCAGCTGTGCAAGTTCTGTGTCTACCGTCTCCATGGGCTCCCCTTCTGTTACTTTACTGCCCATGAAGCAAATTCATATCGGCCAATAATTGACCGGATATTCCTTATAAAGCGTGACGGTCCCATGCCGCTACAGGATTTTGCGTGTGACTTTGCGCCGGCTGCTAATGAATTTTGCGCCAGTAACCAGAGCTTTTTTTGCGTTGCATGAACTCCGCCATTTGCAAAGAAAAGGGTAGTAGCAAACTCATCTTTTACTTCTTCGACATGAATGCTCTACGTGAACACATGGAGGCTGATGGCGCTCCATCGAATGTAAATGATGTCACCTCATTCGATGTTGATATGTCTGCGGATGATACACAAAACGAGTGGGCAGAACTGTCTCGTTCAAACCCATCCGTTTTAACTGAAAGATGGCGGGAAGGAGGTAGTCATGTAGACGCCAACCTTATGCGAATGCGTGCATCGGCAGAAGCCTCATTATTTGCTGGTAATAATAGAGATGAAAGCTTAACAGACTTTGTCCACTTTCCGAACAGGCCATGCGTGCAGCATGAGCATGAAGCTAGAACGAGAGGTTCATATAGAAAATACGCCCCATAGCAAATCGAAAAGCTGTTTGATTTGGTGATTGGAAAAGGACGAACAGCCAAGAAAGCATCGCTCATCACAGGTATAAATATCTCAACCACTCAACATTATATCAAAAATACAACCGGGATGAAGAAGGATGTATACCTGGTGTTCAGAGAAGGCCTCGTACTAGATGTTATGATAAGCTGACTGGAACTCATTCCCAGTTTCTTGTAGATTACATAAATAAAGATCCGAATTCCATCCTGACTGACATGAAGAAAATCTTATGTGATACGTTTCAAGGGTTAACCATCTTAGTATCAGCGCTGCATAGACATTTAGTCAGTAAATTCCGTAGAATTCTGAAAAAGCTGGAAAAGCTTTTTGCAACGAGGAATTCTGACTGGGCCATAGCTTTGCGAAAAGAGAAAGTTGCAGAATGGGGAAAAGATGCAAGCCTTGGACTTCACTAAGCATTGCGTCTTTATCGATGAAGCTGGTTTCAGCTTGCGTACTCAAAGAAATTTTGGTCGTTCTGTGAACGGAACTGCAGCGACAGGCACTATACCAACTGAAAAGGGAGTTATGATTACTGTATTAGGCACCATATCTGAGGCTGGAGTAATAGATATATCCTTGAAGAAACTGGAATAAGTGCTGCATCCGAAGAGCGGAGGCTTAACGAAAAGGAAGCACAGAAGGTCAGTAGTTGAACTGATAAAATGAAGGCGATGAAGTTACCGGATAGAGGTGGACGACAGGCATCAATTGAAGGATCAGGCGCTGTTCGCGATGTTATTGAAGACGTCTTGTCAGAGTTAAAAGCGGGTATTAGGAGAAACCAATTCAAAGCAGATAAATAACCTATGGACCGAATCTGAGTCAGTAAACAAAGTGTAGAGATCAGGTTGCTTTAACGAGTGATCACTCTGTTCTCTGTATGACTCAGTTAACTTCTCGGAATCAGCGCCATTAACAACAGGCGAGACTTATTGTGTATTCCACGATTTCTGTATTACATCGACAAAAACATAATTATTTATTTAACAATGAGCAAGTGACGTCTGTTCTACTGTTCTGCTCCTAACGAGAAGGTGACTGCATGTGAGATACAAAATGTTGTCAAAAGCAAAACCGGACCAAAATTCAGAAGACATCTTTTTTCTTCGCCTACACTCTTCCTTTTTTTTAATCATGATGCTTTCAGATATGTACGACTTCATTGAACTGCTCTCGGCTCTGTTTATTTCAGCAAGCATCATTGTTTATCCGCCATTACTATACACAGCGTTCAAAAAAGCGGAGAAAAAAACAAAAACAAGAGGAAGCTGTCAGTGAAGGTATGTCATCAGACTATATAGTATATGCATGTAAATAAAGTCAAAGTTGTATGCCGTGATTGCGGTGAAGCTGGTCACAAGATGAAAACCAACAAAAAATGTTCTCTCTATGAATCCAGCAAGCGTGGTTAGTAGCTTGATCAATAGCTTTTGACTTTCTCATTGGTTTTGCACTCTGATCTAGCTGGCAAACGTAAGGCGACACAAATCAGCACTGAAGACGAAAAAATCAGGAAGAAACAAGGACGTCTGACTAAGGGTGCTGCAAACGCCAATCCCCTTCGTATGCAGAGCAACTGTACATCGTGTGGATCTCCGGAACACGCACCTGCACGTTTTGCTCAGTGTCCAGGCCATAAGCCATCCATAAAAGAAACTCTGAAAACAAGTCTTGGCAACAACCACGAGCGCTTTTCGCGGAAGTTACCGCTTTCAAGCATTGCACGCCCAGAATTTGCAGATAGCTTGCAAAGTCGGATTGAAGCAATGTCAACGTTTATTCGAAACGTAATTGTACGCGCGCAGTTATACGTTAACGCGTACATTATTACACATGGACAGGCAACAATACCTACATACGGTTACTCGCAGTCCTTTTGGTACTCTATCGCTCAGCTAGTCATGGATGTTACGGTTCCGAACGATAATCCACACATGCCCGAGAACGTGCTTCGTTATTGGAATGAATTTCGTCAGCATCATCCTGGTATTGTCTTCTCGCGGAATGAATTTAGCGGTTACAGCGATGCCCTCGCGGCAGCTTGCTCCACTTTACAGGAGTCATATACCAATGACATGGTCGAGAATTTTCAACAAAGGGTTTGTGGCTTTATCATACACAGACTGCAAAAACTCGTTCCGGTAAGTTTTATAGATGTCAATTATCTGTCGCATTGACATTCTTATTTTCTGTTATAGGACTTATCAAAGTCATCTGCCAGTCAAATAGCTTATGACTATATGTACGAGGACCTTGCTAATGGTGAGCCGAGTTGGCCAACAAACATGGGGCGTATCTCCCTCGAGTTGTTCTTGGCAGTCGTTCAAGTCCGCGACTTTCTTGCGCCATTCATGCCCAGCGTATGTACACTCGAGTCCTTATCGGAACAACCTGGAACGTGCACCCCGGTGTTGTATGCTATATTGAAGGAATACGAGCAAGAACACCAGCAAAGCGACGATGAGGACTCGGAGACATTGCCTAGGTTATTCTCCTTAGCTCCACAACCTTCTTTTCACTTTCGCTTCGTTACACTTAACGCAAAGGCAATGAAGTCACTACTTCACATCCGCAGCAATACCGACGACTATGACGGGAATTTGCAACTGTTCAATACAGTGTTCGACTTTGACAAATACGGTTTTCGCAGGTCAGGAAATTATCAAGTGACAATGATATGGAGCTAAGCATTACATTTAGCATGAACTGCGGTATATTCACGAACCAGATATCTACAGACAGATTTAGTGTAGTATTCCAATTTGCTCGCGATGCAAAGCCCAAGGCAGTTGAGCTCGAATTGGAGGACTTTACCACGGAGAAAGTCGACAGATATTACCGCGTTTGCGCGATAGATCCTGGTGTGAGGGATCTCTTTACCGCATCCTACGGCGCAGGCGAGACAGAACATGAAGTTCGCCGTTGCTCTTCGAAACAGTATTACAGTATGACTGGCTCTCCGCAAAGAAACAGGCAACTGCAAAAACAGAAAAAGCTGGTCGGTATTGAGGTTATCGAGACGAACTTCCCAACCGGGAAAACGTCGGACATTGATCGGTATCACGAAAGAGTCAGTTGCTTCTTCATACACAACAATCAAATTTTCGATTTCTATGGACCACAAGACCGGGAAAGAAGATTCCGTAATCACCAAGGCAAACAGAGAGCAGTAGAAGAGCTAGCAAATATACTGATAAACGGAGGAAAAAAATACAACCGTCGAAAACGGAAGCATCGAAGTACAAA
>JNDT01000818.1:0-12142 GCA_000697055.1 Saksenaea vasiformis B4078
TTTATCAGCTGGTAGAGGTCGAAAGCAGCTAGAAATCGTCAGGTTTTCACTGCAATATTAGATTGATTCGAAAAAAATTCCCATTTTGGAACAGGATAATCATGATGACAACATCAAGACAATGAATTATGATTTATCTGTTTTACCTACATTGACAGTTGGGCTTCTTTATCTTCCTCCCTAAAATCTCATCATGGTAAAACGAGTAGCATAATATGGATCCACATATTGATAACGTTCAATAATAGCTACCTGATCTAAGATTTCACGGAGATGCCAACCTGGACCTTAGTGGCATCAGCAACCGAGATCCAACTCCAAACTACGAACAGCTACTGCAGAATGCGGTGGCTGCAGCGAGAGGACAACCAATATCTAAAGAAAATTATCGAAAGGCTCTCTGGTGGTTACGGCGACGAGGTATTCGAGTTATCTCTCAGATTGATGACTCGAGTTCTCGAGAGGCAGCTTTGGCGGTCATTGTTGCATGAGGTTGATTCCTACTCCGCGCAGAGCCGCTGGTACGCAATGACAGTTACAAATTCCAACACCACAAGAGCAAAAAGGCCAAAACGTACAACCAGTCAAACCCCTATGATGCGTCCTGCTGCGACCAGAAAGGATCCCCAGGTTGAAAAGAAGAGGAAAGCTCCAACTGCGCTTGGCGTAACCGATGATCAGATCCAGTCCGAGCTGCGGCAAGAAATGTAAATAGTATAGGATCTATTCATCCCATATTGACCGTGTTTTAAATAGAAACAAACGACTGAACAGTGAATGGGCACGTATCACAAGAAGAAAACAACCAACCGAAGCACTTTTGCAAAAGTTCAAGGAAAGATGTATGAATAGGAAAAGAGTCCCAAAAGGGCTTATCACAAGTAGCGGAACTTCGGATAATCTTTATAAGACGTTGAAGACGAAGTATGGAACAACCGCCAGTAGTTATGCTTTGGAGTAGCGACTGAAAAGATACTCGAATGCCTTGTCCATATGGAATTCAATGGCTACTGCATTTTATCGGAGGCAACAAAACCAATTGAACAAATTTCAGGGTGCTGCTGGTCCAAGTAAAGGTACCAAGCGAAAAGCTGAAGTTAGCGACGACAAGGACGATGATAAAGGGTCCAGCGATGACGGGAACGAGGACCCCAGCGATGATGATGATGATGACGACGACGAAGAAAGGCGGAAGGAGTACATTCGAGCAGCAACTACAAGCTTGCGAAAGATTGTTCGGCCCGAAACCGACTTCGACATAATGAAGCGTCGGCTGCTAGAGGAGCAGGAAAGAAGTTCACGAATTATGAACGCTATGGGACGGGTACTGTCCCATTTCGCCGATATGGTATGTACATTATCATATTTTGCTTTGTATTTAAAGTGCTTTGTACTAGGTCATCCATGGTAACGTATATGAATTCCTCGGATATGAGATTTACGACCGACAAGTAAACTTCACGCATGTTTTCCCCGCTGGCTTCCAGTTTGGCGACATTGGAGCGACTCACGAAATTTCCTCGTTGCCGTTCAAAAATGCGGACGATGTCCGTGATTCCGACATATTCACGTTTCTTCATTTTCAAAACATGTTCTACCGTTGCGTGGGCTCTGTTAATATACAGCAGTTGTAGGTTTTCTAATTAATAGTTGCCTTGAAAACTAACGTTGCCGTTGCAGAGCATCATCATCATGGGGTAAGATTAATTCTGCCTTGCTTTCTCTGGTGCAACGCGAACCGGATGTAGTCAAATCGTCCTTCCTTGCACATTCTATAAAGGAGCTCTATACCGCATCTAACAATATGTACCACGGATCCTTGTACCAGCGATCGCTCACAAACGCTATCCGTCTCCTACTTCGCGTCAACCTTGCACTACAGAGAATGCGTAGATACATAGAACTTGCCAAGGAAAAAGCATAAGAAAAGTCGGAAAAGAAGGAGAAGCGTAAGCGTTCCGACAGGGGGAGAAAGCTGCGAAACAGCAGATCCTATTGGGTTTCTCAACTCGCAACAGCCACAGCGAATGGTCGTCCTTCTCATGTACTTGATAAGATCCAGCAGAGGATAACAGATACGTTACCAGGCAGACGTTTGGAAAGGAGGAAAAAAGAGGAGACACAAAGGGCAAAGGTCCAGCAATAGTAGACCAGTATGATGGTTATGTGATGGATGAAATGGAAGAAGATCTTGTCAATGATAGTGAAGACGAGGATCCCGAAGAGTCTCCAGGGACAAGTTTACAGGCTGCTGCACTTATCAAGGAGACGTCAGCTCGGATCATTCGTGCCTTAGTCGCCATCGTTCGAATGTTGGTCGAATCTCCGAAGATCCGTCGAACTATCACAGCTAGCGACATTGCAGATGCTGCGCATGAAGGCACCACTTGACCGCCAAAGAGAGACATGTAACAGCAAAGGTCGCTAATTTCCTTCGACCCTATGTGCCTCGCAGGGCCGAGACAGATGTCCCACCAATGAAGCACGTCCTTACGGTTCTACCCATCGCAGCACTATCCAATACCATCAGTCAGATCGTCGGCATGGAAACCAGAATAAACAAATTGTCAGTTGATACCAGTGCTAAATGGAGCCTCTTTTTATCGGTAGATGGTATATACAAGATTATGGGCGATATGTACGAAATCCCGACTGCCACTGAAGGAGAGTTCATCACCAGCGAGTTCCAAGCCCGAACAAGGAAAGATGCCGTGGTTGGAGCCTTCTTCGATTTACGGAAGATCGAACAGTTGGTGAAGCGCCGACATCTCTAGTTTAGATGGAAACTTGTTTTCGTAAACGAATGGACGGTGCGCCTGATGGGTGATATTGACCAGAGCAGACGACTCCAGATTTCGGCACTTAACACACAGCGAGTTACATCAGCACCCTCCGAGCCATCTGCACAGATACCGTTGAGCAGCTCTCGATTAGAGGAAAGAGTCAGCGCCAATTGAGCACAAATCCATCGGTTAGAGACGCAGCTGAAACCTTTGCGGAAAACAATCCAAGCTCTGGAGAAGGACCGCACGGAATACAATAGGTACACTACCAAACGTCGAGATCCTGCAAAATACCAGATTCTGAAGGAGATTCGCAAGGAGATCCGAGCCAAGCAACTTGTTGCGATTCAATTGGAAGATCAACTGAAAAAGTCCCGTCGAGAACGCTATCAACTAAATAAGATGAAACAGGATATGAGAAAGAAGGGAAAGAGAAAGGAGGAGACCACTGAAACCAGACGCCGTCGACGACGGAAACGGAAAAAGCGGGCAAAAAGGGAGCAAACGCAATTGCCGGAAAATGCAGTGATCACTGAAGGCCACGTTGATCAGGTAAGTTAAAATTTATTCTGCCATCGGGATACTTATTCAAGCTTTTAGATGATATCTGCTGCGAGAAAGCTATTCTGCACCGCTTCCACCCCGGTCTGCGGAGTTGATCCCAGAATCAAGACAACAGCAACGACAGCGATCTCAACATTTGGTAATCTGATAGAACGGATTCATCACGTTTGTGAGGGGAAAGCTGACGAACACCAAATGCACGAATACGCTACATGGAACCTGCGGGCATCATACGTCAATCAAGCTACTTTTTCGAACCGACATTGCCTACGCAGGGAACGAATCAAGCAAGTAAGAGAGGAGAGTACAACTGCAGAAAAAAGGCGAATCGACAGAGAACAGCGTACAAGAGAGATTCGTACTCTCAAACCCTACCAACGATTAGCGGATACAGAGCGGGAACTTTTTCCAGCGGCAGTATCTTCTCAAACCGCCGTTCATTTTTACGGACATTGGCAGCCGAAAAACAGCATGATAAAAGGTCATGCACGCCGAGGGACCAAGCGTCTCCGAGCACAACAACGGCGGAACGGTCTGGCGATCACAGTCAATGAGTTTAATACGAGCCGAGCTTGCCACTGGTGCTTAAAACCACTTCAGTTACAGAAATATCGAACGACCGATGGTCGAATTAGGCGAAGCAATGGTGCTGTCCAATGTGTTAATCCACGGTGTTGTACGCTTGTCAAAGGCTGCAGCACCATGAATAGAGATGAAAATGCTGCAAAAAACCTCGCTTTGAAAGGTACTTCCATGGCCGTTTCTGTAGATGGCAGCCCTCTTGCACCGTTTAATGCCAAGCAAACGAGCGCGTATGAGCTCGACAGACTTTTGCCCTTCAACCAATCACGGTTCGAGGCGCGCACCGCCCAGCAGGGCGCTTACTGAGTAAGCACTACTTTTTTCCTTATCGGGTACTAAATTCGACTGTAGATACAGTGCTTTCAACAAGCAATGTCGCAGCCAGCCAAAAACGAAGTCGTTGGCCAATCAAAATCGATGTCGTTGGTTGGTCAAAATCAATTTCGCACTTTTGGAAATGGAAGTCGTATTTTTAGAAACTATGTCGTTTGCATTTGAAATGATGTCGTGTTACGATGATTTCTTGGCACTCGAAAAAATATAAAAATGAGGTCTTAACATGAGTACAATATTTTTATTTGAAGATGGGCATGGAAATGTCGTTGATGAGAATGGAGGTCCTGAACCCGTGGAATATATTGTTGATCAGAATGAGTTCATTGTAGAGCCGATTGCGACTCACAGTGAGTACTTGAAAAATATGCCCTCCAGTGAATCTTCATCTGTTTGTCCAATGCTGACAGAAAAGCCAAAAGACGAAGACATTCGTATGAAAGAGGTAAACACAAAGCGCGATTATGTGCGCTATTCCCTCCAAGATAAGGTTCGCTTTTTCGAACTGAAGATTGAAAAGTGTATGAGCGCATCAGCTGCAGCGTAGCAGTTGGGCATTCACATTCGGACTGCTCAGAGATGGGTTAAGCAGTACAATATGTGTCCTGATAGCATTTTTGAGGTTTGTAAGCAAATTGGTCGTAAATGTATCTTGAGCAAAGAGCATAAAACAGCTGTTATCAATTTTATTGATAGTAACCCTTCTGCTTCTGTTGTTGAAGTAACCGAGCATTTGTTGAATCGGTTCGATGATCTGAAAGTTTCACGTAGCACTGTTTACAATTTCATGAAAAGTGAATGCAACCTTTCGTTGAAGAAGGCTGACTTTCATTCTGTTGAAAGGAACGGTCCAGCAAAGGTTGAAGAGAGACATGATTGGGTTCGTAAGTGGGAAAATACTGATATGAATTTTTTGACGAATTGCGTGTTTCTTGACGAGTCAGCTTTCGATATCAATATGAAACGCTCTAGGGCTTGGTCCAAAAAAGGTACGCGTGCCATTGTTACCCGACCAGTAACGAGAGCAAACACGACGTCGATATTGGGTGCCATCTCTGCTGAAGGTTTGATTACAATTGGTGTCAAAAAACCGAGACCAGCGAAGAAGAGAAAGGCTGAAGGATACATAAGCTCAGGTACCGTAATGGGTCATTATATCAGTTTCTTAAAAATGACTCTTGATGAAATGGACAAGCATCCTCACATGAAAGGCTACTATGTAGTCATGGATAATGCACCAATCCACACACATGAAAACATAAAGAAGTATATTGAGTATCGAGGATACAAATGCGTGTATCTTCCTACTTACTCCCCTGAGCTTAACCCAATAGAACAATTCTGGGCAGTGGCAAAGAGTAAGGTTAAGCGTCATAGGTTTTTGCAGGAAGACACTTTATCAAAAAGAATCACGGAAGCTTGCAATAGTGTGGAGAAAAGTCATTTCCGAGGTTTCGTTTCGCATTCTTACAACTGCTTGGATAAATGTCGAAACAAAGTGCCCATATAATGGCAACCAACGACTTCATCAAAAGGCAACAATACAGAAGTAAGAACCACGTAAGTATCAATCAGGTAAGTAATTAGCAATTTTATATCACTTTTTTAAGAGTATTACATCGACTGTCAGTCATTTTATGAGAAAGCAATCTTCAAATCAATATGCAGTAATGGATAAAAACAATAACTTGGTAGTGATTTTCCTATCAATTAGATTGTTTTGCAACTGTTTTTGTGACAAGTGCAGCTATTCAAATTGCATCGTTGAAATAATGGGAAAATGAATGAACAGAAGGTTTCAGTTCACTTTTTTTTTTGACGAAATCAAGTATAATTTACTGCTTTACATAGCATTTTCATACTGACGAGATTGGTTAAGTGTATCCATAAGATGTATTGGGTAAAAAAGGAATCATGTAAAAAAAAACGAATCACAAGCAAAAGAAAAAAAAACGAATCGAAAGGGGAAAATCGTAATTCATTAAGCAAACGTGTTCCTTTACTGTCCATATCGCACAGAACAGCTTCTTGCTCGATCTTTGCTTCCGTCAATCAGCGTTTCCAAGCTTGCTAATGTTACTTTGTATCTACCAGCTATGGTGGCAGAATCGTCGGATTTTCTGCACAGGCGCCAAAATGCCTCGTTAATACCAAGCAACAATTTCATGTTCTTCAAGGATATGAAAGATGGAAGATCATCCAAGGATTGAGGAAAACGAAAATGTGCAATTTCAAAAAAAGTATAAATCCCATTGGCAACCAAGCGAGAGACAAAAAACGTGATGTTAAACCCTACCATGTGAAGAGATGAAAATATATTAATATCCTATGTGGTTGATTTGATTTTTTGACATACCATGAATTTGAAAAGCAAGCGATCCATCCAATTTGTTCACGTCGATTGCATTTTTGTTGAAAATTGCCAATCGAAGGGTGTCCATGCAGAGAAGGTATTTGCTTGTGTTGCCTTGATTCACTTTCACTTCACCGTGCCCAACACTGCGATCATACTCGAGTTGTTGTTTTTTGGCGATGATTGCATCTGGTCGCAATTTTCCACCTTCGATTGGAATGGAATTCGTCCAACGTAAATGTACAAGCCTATCCGGATCACAGATTAAGCATGAAAGTAGAGGGTCAAAGTAAGTACTCCATAGTTCGCTTTTACTGATGTCATTGTTGTCTTTCAATGGTGTGTTTGGTAACTTTTGAATTCTGATCATAAAAAAAAGAGATTAATAAAGCATTATGAATAAAAAAAACTAAGCACATAAATATTGCTTACAAATTGGAGATTCCACGAACAAGACGTCTAGGACCATAATCCATATCAGCAGACGTGACTGTAAGTTCAACAATGGCTTGCTCTCTTGTTTTAATTGACATGCTAAGATTCGTGATGGTTTTTGTGAGCGTCAGATAATGCTGATCATTGAAATCAAGATTGTAGTTCATCGATTCGGAAGACAAAGACGCTGCTAATTCTTCCAATAATTCAATGGAAAATACCTTCGTGGCAATAGAACTGTGCTGATGCTTGTTTAAGATCAAAATATGCGATAAGGCTGCCAATTCATTGATATAGGGTTCAAGCGGAAGTTTTGTGTGTTTGTTGATCAAATCATGGACAACTGACTTGTAACTCTCGAACATGAGAGTAATGTTTTTCCCGCGGAAGATCCAGGGGTTAACATTGATATTGTCTGAATTAACATTGGTATCATTGTTGCTGGTAATGGACGAGGTCGGGTAAAGCTGACAACTTCTATCATCGTCGCTGAGAGAGTTGTCGTCGGTTGTTTCTTGAGCATCATTCGCATTGATATTTTCTTGAGTGTCAATAGTACAGGCTGTTTCTTGGTATTCAGTAGTGTCTTTGGTGCTTTCTTGAATATCAGTAGTGTCGTCGGTAGTTTCTTGATCGTCAACACCATCGAGTGTTTCTCGGACAACAGTATTGGCCTTAGCATTCAGACTTCGCAACCTGTGTTCAGCAACAGAGCCAATAAACTTTGTACAAGCTCCATCTGTTCGCAATATGATATCCAATTCCTCTTGCTCGTTCCAAAATCGTTGATAATCAGCAGAACCAGTCCAAGTCTTGTACTCCATTCTAACGCGTTCGTAATGTTGAGTGTTGCTGATATACTTCGAGAGAATATTGAGGTATCGTTGTTGCGAACTACACTTGTCCAAGCATTGGAACTTTTCAATAAACTTTCTAAAAGTAAGATGGCGTAGGTTGTCTAAGCACCATTGTGCATCGTCTGGTACTGAAATCTTTGGCTTCTTTCTGGAGAGTGTAGATGCCGATGACTTTTTTTTGGGTAGCAAACGAAGAAAAGAAGAAGAAAAAAAAGTCACACATGAACTTTGAATCGGCGATTTTTGTGAAAAATTCTCATGATTGCTGGGATGTTTATTCCTTTGGCTTAAATCTTCCAGTTGAAAGGTAATGATGGTAAGAGACTGATTTGGACTACAATTGTGGAGTTGCAGTGAGGTTAGTAGTCAGTGAAGGTCTTGCTTTTGTAAGACTGGAGATGAACGTCTATGTTACTGGTGTATGCATCGTCGTTGAACGGACTTACATTGGGTTTCTTCACAATCCGGATTGCAGTGTTGCAGTAAGGTTAGTAGTCAGTGAAGGTCTTGCTTTTGTAAGACTGGAGATGAACGTCTATGTTACTGGTGTATGCATCGTCGTTGAACGGACTTACATTGGGTTTCTTCACAATCCGGATTGCAGTGTTGCAGTAAGGTTAGTAGTCAGTGAAGGTCTTGCTTTTGTAAGACTGGAGATGAACGTCTATGTTACTGGTGTATGCATCGTCGTTGAACGGACTTACATTGGGTTTCTTCACAATCCGGATTGCAGTGTTGCAGTAAGGTTAGTAGTCAGTGAAGGTCTTGCTTTTGTAAGACTGGAGATGAACGTCTATGTTACTGGTGTATGCATCGTCGTTGAACGGACTTACATTGGGTTTCTTCACAATCCGGATTGCAGTGTTGCAGTAAGGTTAGTAGTCAGTGAAGGTCTTGCTTTTGTAAGACTGGAGATGAACGTCTATGTTACTGGTGTATGCATCGTCGTTGAACGGACTTACGTCGGGTTTCACTACAAAACCGGGAGCAATAGTTAAGCAGTCTCCATTTTCGTAATGTTTATAGATACGTCACACTAACAGTGTCTTTTTTTTATGGAGAATTGGACAATTAGAACCATTGCAAAGATGGTAGACCCAAGCCTTTCGACACATTGTACATACTTGCTTTTTGGTCTACTTTCAAAATCTATTTGGCGCAGATGTATCAATAAAATTAGAACGCAATAGATTTGCACTTTTATCCTTTATATTCCCAGAACTAATCCCAATAACTTAGCCTGCAACACTTTCTGTCAGCTGTAACGACACAACTTGCCTGGTTTTCATGTTTTTTTTTTCGTGTTGCTGGCGTTGTGCAAATCAGTTTGCTTTTTACTTTCATGGTCGCTCATAAAATGGCTGACAGTCGATGTAATACTCTTAAAAAAGTGATATAAAATTGCTAATTACTTACCTGATTGATACTTACGTGGTTCTTACTTCTGTATTGTTGCCTTTTGATGAAGTCGTTGGTTGCCATTATATGGGCACTTTGTTTCGACATTTATCCAAGCAGTTGTAAGAATGCGAAACGAAACCTCGGAAATGACTTTTCTCCACACTATTGCAAGCTTCCGTGATTCTTTTTGATAAAGTGTCTTCCTGCAAAAACCTATGACGCTTAACCTTACTCTTTGCCACTGCCCAGAATTGTTCTATTGGGTTAAGCTCAGGGGAGTAAGTAGGAAGATACACGCATTTGTATCCTCGATACTCAATATACTTCTTTATGTTTTCATGTGTGTGGATTGGTGCATTATCCATGACTACATAGTAGCCTTTCATGTGAGGATGCTTGTCCATTTCATCAAGAGTCATTTTTAAGAAACTGATATAATGACCCATTACGGTACCTGAGCTTATGTATCCTTCAGCCTTTCTCTTCTTCGCTGGTCTCGGTTTTTTGACACCAATTGTAATCAAACCTTCAGCAGAGATGGCACCCAATATCGACGTCGTGTTTGCTCTCGTTACTGGTCGGGTAACAATGGCACGCGTACCTTTTTTGGACCAAGCCCTAGAGCGTTTCATATTGATATCGAAAGCTGACTCGTCAAGAAACACGCAATTCGTCAAAAAATTCATATCAGTATTTTCCCACTTACGAACCCAATCATGTCTCTCTTCAACCTTTGCTGGACCGTTCCTTTCAACAGAATGAAAGTCAGCCTTCTTCAACGAAAGGTTGCATTCACTTTTCATGAAATTGTAAACAGTGCTACGTGAAACTTTCAGATCATCGAACCGATTCAACAAATGCTCGGTTACTTCAACAACAGAAGCAGAAGGGTTACTATCAATAAAATTGATAACAGCTGTTTTATGCTCTTTGCTCAAGATACATTTACGACCAATTTGCTTACAAACCTCAAAAATGCTATCAGGACACATATTGTACTGCTTAACCCATCTCTGAGCAGTCCGAATGTGAATGCCCAACTGCTACGCTGCAGCTGATGCGCTCATACACTTTTCAATCTTCAGTTCGAAAAAGCGAACCTTATCTTGGAGGGAATAGCGCACATAATCGCGCTTTGTGTTTACCTCTTTCATACGAATGTCTTCGTCTTTTGGCTTTTCTGTCAGCATTGGACAAACAGATGAAGATTCACTGGAGGGCATATTTTTCAAGTACTCACTGTGAGTCGCAATCGGCTCTACAATGAACTCATTCTGATCAACAATATATTCCACGGGTTCAGGACCTCCATTCTCATCAACGACATTTCCATGCCCATCTTCAAATAAAAATATTGTACTCATGTTAAGACCTCATTTTTATATTTTTTCGAGTGCCAAGAAATCATCGTAACACGACATCATTTCAAATGCAAACGACATGGTTTCTAAAAATACGACTTCCATTTCCAAAAGTGCGAAATTGATTTTGACCAACCAACGACATCGATTTTGATTGGCCAACGACTTCGTTTTTGGCTGGCTGCGACATTGCTTGTTGAAAGCACTGTACTGAGCAAGTATCACAGTTCTTACCTGGTTGTACGGAACCCCTATCCGCAGCGCAGTAACTTAATGGAATGCTTTGCCACCGGGAAGCAGGCATGTACCCGTTTTGCCGAGGCTTTTATTTTCCGCGAAGTTATAGTTTGACATCAGATAGAAAAAGATAAACTTGTTTGTAGTCTATTTTCATTTTATGATAGCAGATGGAAAGGAAATAACAAAGTAAAAGCAAAACAAAAAAAGCAGAATCTATACATTTTCATTCGTTACCTAGCGATTTCAGTTTTTTAAGTCTAGATGCACCATTAACCGCAGACTATATATGAAAACAGATGTTATAGGCAAAAAGCACGATTTTTCGATTCTTGGAATACAAACCGTTAATTTCTTCTTCTTTCTATCATTGCCGTACGAATCATGATCGCTAATACTCCCCAAAGTGTCATCCGAAGAGGCTGATGGAATGGGGGACGAACCCAGTCTTCCGATGGTAGGTTAAGCTATCTCTATCCTCTCTTTTCTTGCTCTTCTTCTTACCGTCGAGTGGCGACTCTACTGGATTGTCTTCCCGCAAGCCCAAGGCATTTCTCAAGATGCGGTGCGTAGCGTGATGCTGCAATGGTTTTATGACAATTGACACAATCGTAAGAAGGGAGATTGTTGATGTTATAGCTACTGCCAAAGATATCAAATCCTGGCTGTGACACTTAGACATTCCAAAAAAAAAGTTAACAGGAGCAATTTTTTTTTCCCTTTCTTTACCATAGGAACGACACCTAACACAAGCGATTAGATTAAAGAAAACCCCGCTGATAAGTAGAAAATAAAAAACCTGGTTTGACATATCTGGCATATGGCTGTCGATTGCTTGATATTACGATGCACTTCAAATAAAACATCCTGGATGCACTCGTCAATTAAATCCCCCAGCAACATAAATGCCTTTTTGTTTGATGAGCTCTTTTTTATTCCTCGGAGCCAAAACAATAAAGCTTACTAGTGCGGCTTTTGTATGATTTTGAAGTTTGGGTGCATTTTTTTGGAGGACTGTATGGGTCAGTTGCAGTTCGTCCAGCGTCTTGGCTTGTTCCGTCATAAGTTTCTTAAAGTAACTGCCATTCGGGTAAGAGACAACAGGAAAAAGAGAGATTCTTACGCATTGCCTGCTTCTATCTGGTTCTCTGTACTCTCGTGCAATGCGGATGTTACGGGTTCTAATTGTCCTTTTGGCTTCTGCATGGTCGAGTAAAAATCAGATGCCTCGAATGA
>JNDT01000819.1:0-14619 GCA_000697055.1 Saksenaea vasiformis B4078
AGGATATCGGCGTCTATGATGATGCGTTCGATGTAAACGATGAACGAGAGCAGTTCAGACTTGGCGAGAAATACTATCATGGAATTGATGTGGATAAAAACTATGTTAAAGCGTGTGAATGGTACAGAAGAGCGGCAGATGGAGGAAGCGAAGATGCGCAGACTAAACTTGGATGGATGTATTATTGGGGATTTGGTGTGAAGCAAGATAAGCTCAAAGCAATTGAATGGTACGAAAAGGCAGCGGGTCAAGGAAATGAGGATGCGCAAAAAACAATCGGACATATGTACCGTTGGGGAGACGGTGTGAGTCAAGATATTAACAAAGCGATTGAATGTTACGAAAAAGCGGCATATCGGGGAAATGAAGAAATGCAAATGACGCTTGGATGGATGTACTATTGGGGGGAAGTTGTGAGGAAAGATGTCAACAAGTCAGTCGATTGGTTTCAAAAGGCAGCAGAGCAGCGAAATACTGATGCGCAAACGAGACTTGGGGATATGTACAGATGTGGACGAGGTGTGGATCGAGACAACAAGAGAGCAGTTGAATGGTACAAAAAGGCGGCTCACCAGGGTAATGCTGATGCGCAAGCCAAACTTGGGAATATGTACTGCTATGGGAAAGGTGTACCTGAAAACGATAAGAAAGCGGTTGAATGGTACAGAAAAGCAGCTGATCAGGGACACGGGATTGGACAATATAATCTTGGATTCATGTATGATTGTGGATTGGGTGCGGAGGAGGATGAGGAGAAAGCGAAGCGATTGTGGTCCAAAGCGTATGAATGGTGCAAAAATGCAGCAGATCAAGGAAATGAAGATGCGCAACACACACTTGGAGAGATGTACCGTTGGGGACAAGGAGCGAAGGAAGATATCCACACAGCAATTGAATGGTACCAAAAAGCAGCAGATCAAGGGAATGAAGATGCGCAAGAGATGTTGGGATATATTTACAGACATGAAAAGAGAGATACGGACAAAGCAATTGAATGGTACCAAAAGCCAGCAGATCAAGGGAATGAAAATGCGCAAATGGAACTTGGAGATATTTACAACAATGTAAAAAAGGACATCGACAAAGCAATTGAATGGTACCAGAAAGCAGCAAATCAAGGAAATGGATATGCGCAAGATAGTTTGGGAGATATTTACAAAGAAAAAAAGAAAGACATCGACAAAGCAATTGAATGGTACCAAAAAGCAGCGGATCAAGGAAATGAAGATGCGCAACTCAAACTTGGATATATTTACAGAGATGAAAAAAAAGACATCGACAAAGCAATTGAATGGTACAAAAAAGCAGCGGATCAAGGAAATGAAGATGCGCAACTCAAACTTGGATATATTTACAGAGATGAAAAAAAAGACATCGACAAAGCAATTGAATGGTACAAAAAAGCAGCGGATCAAGGAAATGAAGATGCGCAACTCAAACTTGGATATATTTACAGAGATGAAAAAAAAGACATCGACAAAGCAATTGAATGGTACAAAAAAGCAGCGGATCAAGGAAATGAAGATGCGCAACTCAAACTTGGATATATTTACAGAGATGAAAAAAAAGACATCGACAAAGCAATTGAATGGTACAAAAAAGCAGCGGATCAAGGAAATGAAGATGCGCAACTCAAACTTGGATATATTTACAGAGATGAAAAAAAAGACATCGACAAAGCAATTGAATGGTACAAAAAAGCAGCGGATCAAGGAAATGAAGATGCGCAACTCAAACTTGGATATATTTACAGAGATGAAAAAAAAGACATCGACAAAGCAATTGAATGGTACAAAAAGCCAGCGGATCAAGGGGATGAGGACATGCAAATCAGACTTGGAGATATTTACAGAGATGAAAAGAAAGACATCGACAAAGCAATTGAATGGTACCAAAAAGCAGCGGATCAAGGAAATATAGCTATGCAAATCAGACTTGGAGATATTTACAGAGATGAAAAGAAAGACATCGACAAGGCAATTGGATGGTACCAAAAGGCGGCGGATCAAGGATATTGGGTGGCAAGAGATGCACTTATTGATTTAAAGAGAGAGAAAAGGTGGGAAGTCGATTAAAATAATTGACGATTTTTATTTTATTTTATCTTATTCTTCTCAATCTCTGGATTCCATTTGTTTTTGACATTGTGTCATGTAATCCGAGAAGAAAAGAAAGAGATACATCTTCATCAGTGCCTGTGCTCAACACTTTGCCTATATTATTTGAACAGAAGGCATATGGTTTGCTGCTATGCGTCTTATCACTCGTTTATCCACCAACATACAACCCTTCACGTTATCCATTCTAGGATATTGAGGCGCCTGATTTCTCACATTGGCTTACATTTTTTGGGATGAACTTGCACGAAAACCATCGAAGCGGATCATTTCATGGATGGACGACGACTTTCCCTGTTTGCCGTCTAAAATGTTGGCATACGATATTGCTGCTGAAGCTACCGCGGCAGGCGAGGTGTAGATAAGACAGAAGAAAGCAGTTGAATAGTATGGGAAAGCATCCGGTCAGGGACATGGAATTGGGCAATACAATCATGGGATATGTACCATCGCGGAACTGGAGTGAAGAAAGATATCGACGAAGCAATTGAATTGCACCAAAAAGCGGCAAATCAAGGGAAATGAAGATGCACAATGGGGACTTGAAACTATTTGTAATGTGAGAAGAACGGCGTCAACGCAGCAATCGAATGGTACCAGAAAGCAGTGAACCAAGGAAATGCCTGCGCGCTAAAGAGATTGGGACGTATCTACAGATATCAACAGATCGACAGAGCGATTAGGTGGCACAAGAAGAGCAAAAGAATAATGGCTAAAGAGACAATGAGGCAAAACAGTCCAAGAAGGTCTTGCTTCCCATAGTCTTTCCTGCGTCACATTCTTCTTTTCCTGTCAACTGTGCGAGCCATCAGATAAAGTCTAAGTGGTCAAGTGTATCCATCTGAACGCCGAGATTAATATGGAACATTCTCCATTGACTCGTCTTATTATGCATTTGATCGGCTGGCGCGGTGTGTACTCATCCTCCTTTATGGTTTTCCCGAATAAAGCAAAGTCTCGCTGCGTTTGTTGTCTATTTTATTCCTCCCTTCACTACAATAAAGTAAACTCAAACAAGACATTTTGCGTCATACGACGCCGGCGCGTATGCTGCTGAAATGGCTCAATGGGTTATAGCAAACCAAGCAGCACAGTGCTCGATATCACTCCGCTGAATTCGGCTATTCAGAGGAATTCGTAGCACTACTAGTTCCTGGCCCTTTCTCATAAGAATAAATAGTATAGAGAGTCTCACAAACTTCACTGTCTTGACATTCTAGAGAACCGACGCTTCAAGGTCCATCGAAGAAATCGCCAACATTTTCTCCCCTGTACGCAGATTGTCAAACATTTCCCGAATCTGAACTGAAGATCTTGCCACTTGCAGCGAAGTTTGCTTCGCCTGAAAAGTTTCTCCACAATAAGGCCCCATCCTTTAATAATTACTGTACATCTGCTTCCGTGATGTCCGGATGATCTTCTCGGAAGAGGTAATCGTGATATTCAAGTGTTTCTAGACTATTTCATTGTAAGCATCGAGTATAACCTGTATGAACTAAAGTTGGTGGTTTTACACATGGTGCTACATTGCAAAGATATTTTCCTCCGTGTCGTTATGTGCTTTTCTTCCTGCCTTGCCAGCTTCTTTGCGGACTTGGCTCAGATCGTGCTTCGCCGTCTACCAAACACCCAATATCTTGGTTAGCAACTGGAACTTAACAAAGATCCTGACGTCGATACTGCCTTCTCTAGGGAGTCGGTTCTTTTCTCGATGTTTTTTAGCGTGTCAATACCCTCAAAAAACCAGAGGAAGCTTTTCGCGTAACATTTCCAATCTTCGTGGTGGAAAAGTGAGTATTGAGAAGAGGGTGACTTCTTTCCCGAGAAATCGAGGATCGAATTCAAACCGAGTCTATTCAGCATGCATTATTTCCGGATTGAAGAGATTTAGTCGGTCAAACTACGTTGCCATGCACTGAATATTGTGTTCTAGGCGCTGGTAATTACTCAAATTTTTTTTTTTTACTGCGCTCACTTCATCACAGTTGCAGCTGAGAGATCCGGATGACTCAGACTTATTCCGTCGGATTCTCGTGTCTAGTAGAGTTTTAGTTGCTTTACTTAAAAATACAGAGCTTTGATATTTACATCCTTGATGTTTGTCTCTTCAGGCTACCATTTTTTGCTTCGGCTGCACAGCCGCGTCGTATAATCGTTGGTAATCGTGCTCGCATATGCTTCAAGGCCCTTTTCAAGGTCACTTTATAAGAACTGATCGATGTGGTCCCTGTTTCATTCGGTGATTAGATTGACGACTCAATAGAAGATGGTTTGAATGCTTGCATTGTCGTGGATTTGCGTTATGCGACAATAACGAAGAAGTAATTCCGGCTTCCTCAAAGTCAAAAGTCTCTCGAGACGAAACACTCTGTTCCTTTCTGAGGATTGATGGAATATAGCATTGTTCGTATTGCTGGAGCACTGCAAACGATGGAGGCCGGAAGTCGGAAGACTTCAAAGGTGGGAGCGTTTCAAGAAGACAAGATGCTGCAAGTCACAGGGTACACAAAGAAGATGCCCATGTCGAATAGAATATCTTTGAAAACAATGAAATAGGTTAAAAGAAACGGTTGATATCTGACTTCATATTATTTTAAATGATGGAGATATTACGACACACCGTGTTTTGCATAAACTACGCGTGATGGAGTGTCCCGTTGGGAAACAGTTTCGTATTTACAAAATTTCCGAGTATCCGCCCTTGCGCATCAATTGAAAAATATATTCCTCCAGGGTGCTGTGATCAAAATGTATGATAGGTTCACGGTTCCAACGTTCGTATTACATAGAGCAGATTTTTGCCACATCACGCATTACAGCAAGATTGCAGTACGTCCATGCATTTCACACGACAATTTGCTCCGCCTGAAGATATGAGTGGCTTGTTCAACCTGGAAAAAATTTGCCACACAAGGTTCCCCTTCTTTTTCAAACCAGTAACCAGCGACATGGAGAACTCTGAAGGCAGACTCGTTGATCTTTACATTCCTCGCAAGTGGTTAGTAGAACTAGAACGAACTTAGTATTGAATGGTATGGAACGGTATTCATGGTAATATTCTTTTTTAGTTCGGCCACCAACCGCCTCATTACTGCCAAGGACCACGCCTCCATTCAACTGAACGTTGGTGACGTTGATGCTGAAGGTCGTTACACCAACACTTTCAGCACCTATGCTCTCTGTGGTTTTGTGCGCAGAGAAGCCGAGGCTGACGATTCTATCAACCGTCTCGCTACTCAGGATGGCTGTAAGTATTATATGAGGATTGGTTTAATTGATTGATGAGTCTCTTTAGATTTGAAGAACGTTTGGTCCTATCAACAATAAAGCTGGGCTTTTTGGATTTGAATGGAGAAGGGTTAAATGTGGCGTGTAGCGACTGTCAAATGGGAGTAGCGGGCAAAATGTGTTTCCGGATTTGCATGAAGGGTCGCATTTGTAACGAGAAAAAGGAAAAGAAAGAAAAAAAAGTATTATGTGGTGGAACATGGCAAACAAGTCAAGTGCAACGAGACTAAAGCTGTGTTCGTGTTCGCATTGACAGACTTCCCACCGCGTGGAAATGTAAGACCTTTTGCAAGACAGCTTTAAATGGAGCGACACAAGTGACTTGTGAGATTTCTAAAAATAATCTGAACGCCAATCCTTTTTCATACGTATTAAGAACAATGTTACTTTAGTGTTTTATAAGCTGTGCAGAAGATGCATAATTCAAAGTCTTTGCAGTTGACATGGATCAAGAAGAATGTAGCAAACTGTGGCGCAACCTTGTCCAACATGTCTTTTGATGCACAACACAACATAATGTGAACTTTCGAGTGTCGTGCGAAGACGAGTTTAGCAATACCTCTACCTGTCTTGTATTGAGTGTCTTGAACTTTCTACCACCCCTACGATACCATGAATGATCAGAAGCTCACTTTTGCAACGTATATGCGACTGAAGCTTCAAGATCACAAAAGGCAGGTTCACCGAGATGTTTATTCAGCGGGTAAAATGACGATTATAAATAGAATCTGTAAAAGATAAACGCCACATGTTTTTGCGTTCCTTTACGTGCTTGGCTATCCTTTTGTCGTTCAATTGCTGCATAATCCAACCAATGTGTCTATGACTTGAATACCGACGTTAAGTGTACGCTGCCTCCTTGCTCAAAGGTGATGATCATTTAGCCGTACTCATGAATAGGCAAAGCATGCTATCTGTTTGTGTCATGCTGTCATACCATATATAATTTGGAGTGGTAGCTTAGAAAACGCTATAAATACAACGGCTATTCTTCAAGGTATGAGGGGCTCCCATTTCTTAATGTTTCCGTTGCTCGTTTCCAGTCGGAGGGCAAAATGTACGGCTGAGTGCCAAGAGACTTTAAATTCACGCAGACATCTCTCACATTTTGTCAGGCACTAATTTCTCCTTTTCGGCAATACGGACGACAATGTCACAATGAAGATGCTCAATGTGTTTCCTTCTATAATCATGTTTTAATGTGATTGGCTGGATCCTAATCAACATTGAAGCTGGTATTTTATGCTATCAGGGACATGTCAAATAAGATAGTTAAGTTATCTCGTGGTCAGCTTCCCATTTTCCTATCATATCTTCGATAAACAAACATGTTGTTCTATAGTCAAAAAGCAAATATCCTAGTGGAGATCATTTGTAATGGTTAAAATAGATAAAAGCTTATTTTTAATTAGTAATGCACGTTTTTCTTCTGGTAAAATGACCTACAGTGACGATTTTGTCATGGTTCCACAACGTTACCAAAAAAAAGTTTTCGTGCAGTCTTGATTCTTGGTAAAAAAAAGTCAGTAGCAAAGCGGGAGGCTTCACATCCAAATAAGTTTGGTACCCATCTTGTCTTTCTACTTCGCAATGACAACACACCTTTCTTTATTTTAAGCTATTTTGATTTTCATGTTTACTTCCACTCGGTTGTTGCGGATATTATTGTCCGCCGCTTTGCTTTCGAATACAACATTTGCTCAACAATGTCTTTCTCTCGCTCAGTCTCAAGCATGTCCAGCTTTTCACGACTATTTCGTTAGCACACAAGATCGAGATTTTCTTAAATTTCCTTGGTTAATTAACGTCACCTCTGTGCAATCCTTTGATCAAGAACTTTTTAACTATGTGAATTCAACAGCATTATGGCGTGATCTCGGCTGTTCCTTAAACAGTGACTTATTATATCCTCAATACGCTCTAAGTATCAACTGCGCTGTTGTTATTTTTGATATGAAATCTTCCCTGCCGTGCAACTTTGAGCGCAACTTGATGCCACGACCGTTATGTCAGTCCACCTGCTTTTCTTTCGCCGACTCGCTGGCGACAATTCTCCGCTCTCGTGATGGGATCTGCGCCAATATGGATCTGATCATCAATCCGCACAGTCAATGCCACACGGACGCTTTATCCGGGACTGAAGACAACTACTGTATCTCCGGCCAAGACAATGAACCAGAACTTTGTGGTAAGACCTTCTTTCTTAAATAAAGTGGTACGTAACTCATACTCAAGTATTAAAGGCTTCCACAATGATTATCAATCGTTATGTACCTATTGTAGCAATGGGGATAGTAATCTCTCGTGTTGCAAGGAAGCGGCTTGTCAACACCACAAAGCCGTCCCACTAGCTCATATTGTTGGTGCAGTTACAGGCACGATTGTGGGCGCAGCAATGCTTGGCATTGTTATTTTCGTTTTTCACCGGCGTCGACGACGACGGAACGACCAAGGAGGAATTTACGAACCTGCACAAAGGAGCGATCCAACAGCTTTCATGGAAAAAAGAGCATCATGGATGGACGAAATCCCGGGTGATGCGGGTGTTATCCCAGGATCTATTGTTGACGGAAAAATGGGTGGGATCTCCCGAGTTCAAACATATTTGGAAGGGTTTTGTCGCGTGATTTACTCCAAAGAACCCGAACATGACGACGAGATCTTGTTAACCAGAGACGATATTATTCGGATATATTACTTTTTCGATGACGGATGGGCTTTAGGTAAGAAAATGTTTGTACCTGGGACTTTATAAGGGTGATTAAGGGGTTTGATAGGTGACAATTATATGACGGGAGAGCGCGGCATGTTTCCGTTGCTGTGTGTGACGAGTATGACCCCGACCGAGATCTACGAAATTTTTGCCATGGCTGAACTTCAAGTTCCTGAAGACAGGGTACCGTGTCCACAATACGGCATTACTCATAAAGATGAATCCACGTATCAACTTACTACCGCCGGCATGCGGAAATTACGCCGATCCGTGACTCAAAAAACAAAAAAGTCATCCATCCAATCAACAGAATCGCCAAAAAAGCTGCCCGAACGATCTGTCTCGATGCATTCGTCAGTTGCTGGTTGGAAAAAGGGCCGTGTTCCAAAACCCGAAAGGATGAAATTAAGGAGCGAAACTTCCTTGACCGCAGAAGAATCAATGAGAAGCACTACCGAGGGAACCACAAACAGCAGAACTTGCTTAAATGATTTTACATGATTTTCGTGTTTATTCTTTTCTTCTTTTTCCTCCTTCTTTTATCAAGTGTACATAAAATTGCTTTGTCCTGTCGATCCAATTTATAACCCTATGTATGCTGGACCACAGCTGAGTTCTGTATTTTACATCTATGCAATGATAAGCTTTGCGCTATAAGGGTGGACTTGTACGAATATGTCATCTTTGCGACAAGATATGGACTGCTGTTTCTAGTCTCCACGGATGACACCTATTCAGAAGGCGTACTTAGTACGAAGATGAAGTGGGTGCTAGCACAATTCCTGAACTCAGACCCTAGCATCAATTATCTCGTTCATCGGGGCATCCTCGTTCTTGATTTCTCCGTTTCCGATTTCGATGAAGCGCTCTCCTCACATAGAGTGGATCAGTAGGTCCGGTCTTAGCTTGCTTGTGCAGCGTGCCTGGCTGAAAACCCGTGAGGTGGCATCCCATTCCATTTGCACTCTGTCATGCGCAGAGAAAAACGGCTCCAGAGAGACTGCAGCCGATCTTGCAATCAGTGACAGCTCCGATCCCTTTGGCTTATGTAATCTCGGTTATCGATATAGGGAACTGTAGATTTTGTAAGACTTGGATACATTGCGTCCTCTCTAAATTCAAGTCCTCAGTTTCTTGCAAAACGTTTGAAAATTCCGGGTTTTGATATCACCATCACACCGCATCACACCATCACACCATTCACCACCATCACAGCAGCCATATAACTGATATCTTGTGGCCTAGGTTGAGAAGTGGATCTTCAATCAGTGTCCTATAAGGGTTTATTTTGCTGTATATAATGGAGATATCTCCAAGCACTCTCTCAGCGGAAATTTGATTGCAGTGACAGTTGATGAGATACAGAAAAGCATTGTTTGAGTGATGCCAATTGTAGGAAATCTCGATTTAAGTGAGTATGAGACATGATTTAAATAGATACGACGACTTGAGTAAGTGGTAAATCTTGTAGAAGGAAAAAGGTGGAAGTAAAGTGGAATAATGTCGTTTTGTCAACGATATTTGAAGAGGCGTGCTCAAAATAGAAAAAAAGAGAAACCTTTGGGAAGACCTTTTGGAGGGCTTGAGATAAGCAGAGAAAATTTTGTTGATATAAACTTTGTTTGCTTCTTTTTTTCATTAACTGGAGCATTAATACAAAATGAGTTGATACAAAGTAAGTACGCTCAGTGGATGGGTATGTAGCCTATCGCGACTCTGATAAGTAATAATGGATTTGAGATAAATGTTTGCGTCAACCAGAGGCCTTTTTACGCTCAAGCCGAAGTGCATTTTGCACTGGAAGGTGATACGTCTTGGTGCTGAGAAGTTATTCATTTTGCGTTAATCCGAGGAATAGTTCGCCCTGGATAACCCCAGTTTTGCATGAAAGTGCTTCAGTGATGGGTTCCCAGTGTCCTGTTGGAAGCAGTAAGAATGTCTCAAGGCAAGTAAGATGTTCCACGGAAGCAAGAACATTGCTTTTGAATTGAGGTGCTTTAGTGATGGGTTTTTCAGTATCCCATCGGAAAGCAGTAAAAATGTCTCACGATAAGAACATGTGCCACCCAAAATAATCTATACTTAAAGGAACGCACAAATCTCCTTCCTTTTTTTCTTTGGCCCAGTTCTCTTTAACCTCCTCCCCGGTAAGGACGTAATGTTATTGTGGAGGTGAAATCGCAACGCGTGCTCACCATTTTTATGTTTACAACGCAGACTCTCCAATTTCAAAACTCCATATATAAATGCGTCCAGTATACCAACTGGCCTTCCTAATTTAGACGAGTGTCTTCGTTTGAGATGACCTCTATTTTTTGACTGTTAAGCAGTTTTCTGAGATCCTTTTTGCCAAAAATCTAAAACCAAATGGACTTCATTTACTATAACCCTACTGAGAGCCATCCTCTTATCCTACGATGAGAGCTCAGATGATGTGGGCTTTAATTATTCCGCTATCGTGTAAGGTCGAATTGAGATGCTCGTCGAATTCGACGCGGTTTCTGAGACCTTAGATACAGCCGATTGTCATACTTATTGGAATCTATGCCTGCAAAAAGGGAGGATTCTCCTATCTTTCTGCCAATGGCATTCTATCACTGATACATAGCTTCGCAAAGACGTTATTACCTCAGAGCACGAATACATACGTAATACGAATAACTATATAGATACTTGAAACATTAGACATGTCTTTTTCAAAATGGATTGATGGTGACAAAGTTCAGAAATAACTCTTGGACTGGTGTTCCTGTAGCGGTGGAAGATACCAATAGTCATAATAACTAAAGCGTAAGGGATACCAATAATATATGAAAAATACGATAGCTTGCAATGGACAAGAATAGATAAAAGCCGCTGTTCTCAGTACAACAACAATGAAAACCGGTATTCTGCATGAAAGAACAATGAAAATCATTCTGATAAATAAGCCCTTCTCCTTTACTGATCGTTCATCCAGCGCTGTCTTTCTTTTTCCTCTTCGTCCTCTTCTTTTACGGGTCTTTCTATGCTTCATTAATACAACCTTCATATTTCGATATTGTCTCCAGCAATGTCAGAGCCATCTACATCAGTTCCTGACAGACATGACTATGAGGGTATGACGGTGGCTCAAATAATCCACTATAAAAAGGTCAAGAAACGTCGAGAGATGGAAATCCAAGCAAGTATGTCAAGTAAAAGGCTCAGTAATATATGACTTTACCTTACTTTCTATTTTGAACCATAGTGCGAGAAGGTTTTCAGGAGCCTGAGGAAGGTGAACAGCCCGAGTCTAGTGCGCAGGCCCAGCAGCGTACTCAAAGACAGCTTGCTGGTGAAAAAAGAAAAAGAAAGCAGTCTGTCCAAGAAAAATCGAGAAAACGGACTGCAGCAAGAGAACGACAAGAAGCAACAAGAAAAACGTCCACTAAAAGATGCCCAACGTGTCTGCAAGCCGGTAGATTTGAAGAACCTCAGACACATAGCAGAAGATCCAGCAAGCTTTATCCTGATTATCTTCCACGGACCAAAGTGTACGGCAACGTCAACTATATGGGAAATTAAAAGAAACTGCCAGAAAGATTGGTTTGCACCAACTACTCAACAGGCGGGATGAAGAAAAAGTGCAGTTTGTCAACGTTATCGATAAGTTAGTAGCTTATCAGCGTGACGTGATCATAAAGAGTCATCTATTCATTACATACTTTATATACGATCAATTGCACAACAATCACGTATTGCATCCATCAATATATACGCATGATTTCTTTTACGGAATATTTCAGTTGATTACTGGCCAACAACAACCAGCCAGCATCGCTGTATTCCATGATGGATTACTTACTGATGTCATGCGCTCCTTCAACGATTACAGAAGTCGTTACCCAGATGGTCTGGTGCCACTTATCCATGGCGGTCTTTCATACGGCAAAGTAATCTCTTCGTCTACGTTGGAATATTGTACAAAGTTTATCAATCGAACTGTGGAAGACTACACTCAATGGCTAACAAATTATATATCTCTCCGTCTCCGAGCCATTGCCAACGTGAGTAAAACATTCACTCTTGTTTTTTCAATTTACTGATAATGATCTAATCATTTCTGTAGGAATTACAAAAACCTGATGCGGATAAGTTGGCCCTGTATGTCTTTGAAGTGCTGGCAAACAACGAATCGTTCCCTCCTGTATTTCCGGCGAGATTGTCTTTCAACCCTGCCCTCGGCGAAGATGTTAACAACGCCGTCGTACAAGTGATGGAAGAAGTAGATGTAGATCTCAAGATTCTATTTACTTTGAGAGACTTGACTGAATACGTTGCGTCAATTCCAAGCGATCATGAAGGCCAACTCGGTGATATACGGCACAGGCTTTTCGGATTGCATAGCACCTTCAATGAAGCTTGCGCTCTGGCTCATGATTTACTCAATCGACGTCGCACCAGTCATGAACGCCTTCCTCAGTTGCAGGCAAATCTCATTGAGATTCAACGTATCTGCACGCGTATTGGCAATATCAACCAAGATGTTGTTCGTCAGTTTGATAATCAAATCGATCTTACAAACGCACATTGGGATGAACTTACAGCATGGGATGAAATGGTTACTATCGAAAACGCAATTGCTCAATGGGAACCTCAATTCAACCAGTCGCAAGAGGTTTCTCACGAGGTGGCCCAGTTGACGGAAATGATGAACCAACAAATCACTCAACTGAATGCCACCATTGATGCATTTGCTACTATGCAACAAAGTTACGAACAAGCTCAAAATAATTATCAAGATGCCCTCACGAGGTTTCATGTTAATAGGACGTTTGGTAACCGAGAACTCCTGCAAAGATTGGTTGACTACATAACCTCCACTGGACATTCCTGGATATGGCGAAGGAGAGGAGATAACCAAGACCTTGGACACCTTTTATAACAAGACATGTCAACTTGTTTACGAGGATGTCTTATCTTATTGCAACGTACATTGAACGGTACAATAATGAGGAAATAAGGATTGCCAGCGATGCCCAGGTGGAAGATTCTATAAGGTGGACAAGGCAGCAAGTACGCGAGCTTGAAGAAAATCCAAGACTCGGGAGACAACGCAGGAATGGACTGGCACGACGATTGCTCGCTGCAATCAATAATGGCCAGCCTTTGGATCGTGCTCGCATGAATTTCGTTGGAGATGCCTCATTTACTCGGCTACAAGAACTAGTTACTACCACACAGGAGCAGATACAAACTTCAAGAATATTTCTACAAGATCCTGAGACTAATCAAGACCTTTTTGATCAGTGCTTCCGCCCGGACTTGTTTACAGTAGCAAATCAACAGCGGTCGTTTAATGTGGTGCCTAAGTCTGGCTTTACGAAAAAGTATGCTACCATTGATAATCAGACCTGTGGGACGTTACTTCGACGTGCTGGATTGCGCCATCTTATACAACCACGTACTGCAGAAGTAAACACAATTCGTCACATATTAGATTTACGCAAGGTGCGATGCTATGAAACGTTAAGTCACTGACTTCTCATTTATACTACGAATGGGTACGAAACTAATAGTTCTATTCTACAGTAGTGATCATGGTAGAAGAAAATCTTTCTTTTCCGGCCAGATTGCTACGGACGGTTATGCCACCTCAGTGCTCCTTCGCAAACAAGTCCGTGTCGAAGAAGCACTTCCTGATTTAACACCGGAAGACTTCGAAGAGTGGGAGATGCAATAAGTGAAGATGTGGGGTGCGGATCCCGGTGTGTCCGACATATTTGTCGCAAGCAGTGGGAGCGATGATATTTATAACGTTGATGTGATGGAAACCACTGACGGTAATCTGGCCTAATGCAGTACAAAGAATGGAATTGATGACTGAACTGGTTCGTATTGAATGTATAGACGAAGGTGACGAGGAGGTACCAGAGCAAGGTCAAGAAGAGGAGCAGGCGCATGGTTACGATTTCCGACTGCGATACCAACAACGACAAAATCAAGCACCTCACGAAATCCGCTCGTTATCTTCGGCCGAATACTACACAAGGGCAGGCTTCAAACGCGCAGTGGGTCTAGTTCAGGATGCCAAGAATCAAGCGAACATAGGCGAAATGGAAAGAACGATCGTAACCAACAGAACAGCGGATTTCGATCGCATCAACACTTACATCCAGTCGATCTTGGACGTATTCAATGGATTGACTGAATTTTACGGACACCAGTTCCATAGAGGCTTAAAATTTAGGAACTACAGAGGAAGGCAGCGGATGGACGCTGAGATCGTTAATGTGTTTGTGAGCGGTGGCAAAAAATATGGCGATATTGGTGAATGGTACGGCATGCCTCGGTCAAGACGAAGAAGAAGAGATGGAGTACGACGTCAATTTGCTGGAACTGGTCCACTCGTTCCGACCCATGAAGCTCCTTCCCCAAATCAACGTGAGCCGGCTGGAGAAAAGACTTTGTAAGTTACCAAAAACGTCATTATTGTGGAGAACCAACTTCTTCTCATACAATCATAATTATAGTAAATGG
>JNDT01000824.1:0-33357 GCA_000697055.1 Saksenaea vasiformis B4078
GGTGATGAGAACTACTGCCGGCTTCAGGAAGAGCTACCGCTTTTCCTTTCCCTTTTTCTATGATGAAACAATGTCAAGTCTTTTTTTTCTTATCTTTGGAAAAAAGTCAAAGGAACTCCTGTACGTACCTAACCGTGTTTTCCTGCGTATTTTATTGGAGGTTGGAAATCTTCGTCGTCGGGATCCAGTTTGGGCTTTTCTGATGATTCCATTTTTGATGCGACAACAAGGAAAAAGAGAGACGTCAGATCAATTTCGTGCTATCTGTATGATATGTACTACAGTCACATTAATGCGATCATTGCAATCGTCAAAGTGAATGAATCCATTTGATCAGTTACATCTAAGAAAAGGCAAGCTGAGCAAATCCAAGGACGACATTGCTACCGGGAACAGGTGGGGAATTGATGATATACTTCAAGAAGACCATCCGTAGATATATGTCACACGAAGTCGTCTCGTAAAAGAAACCCTAAACTAAAAAAATAAAGGCCGGTAGAAGAAGCGCACCAATGAAGCATTACAAAAATTCGCATCACATAGGAGGACTCGAAAAAGTGCTGCTTACTGAGAACGCTGCGTGTACTTGGAGGAGACTTTAGGATAATCCCGAAAACCTTACAACAGTGATATATCAATTTTACGCGTCTGATATAAATCCATACAGCAGGGAAATCAAAAGGACAAGGGCACAACTGTACGGTTCAGTCATACAAAGTAAGGAAACTTCATGTCAGATACTGAATCTTTGCTTCTTGGGAGCCGTAAAGGATTCCGGAACTCCACCACGCTAGATTACCATTAGTACATCTCCATACTTTGATATCTTTTTTTTTCTCAACAACCATGAGGATGTAAGGATTTTGCTGACAGAAAAAAAAAGCAAGGACAGCATGTTCAATGCGATGGCGGATGTCCAGAAGTTTTGTAGATATGGTTGAATGAAATGATCGCTGCTGTACGATAGTACAAACGTTTCTAAAGAGAATACACTCGTTTTATCTAGAAGGGTTCGTTTGAAAGGGATGACGTGTGATGTCCAAACACGCAGTATTCATTAAACCTTCGGACGTTCCAATGAGACATGACCATCCTCCATACACGGAGAAAAAAAAAAGAGACAGAACAGTAACAGAAAGCAGGGCTGGTATGGTCATTGCAGTTTGGGCCTCTTAATCCATAATACGATGCGAATAAAGGCCAATGAAACGGTGGTTTGCGCTTTTTAGTCCAATCAAAGCTCTCAGTTAAAAAAGACTATTTTCCTTAGTAAGGGGTCCTTTTCTAGATTTTTATAATAAGAGGAGGCGGCAGCCGACTCTGGCGACCGGCCAAGGTCGCAATTTTACAACTCTTGCTATATTTATTCATGCGATATTCATACCAACTAACACTAACTGATACTAGCTAACAAGAGTACTGTGGATCCGGTGCTTTAGCCTTGAGTGACACGTTCGAGCTTCTCTGTGGCCGATGTGGCAACTCTCTGGAACCATGTACGGCCGGTAACTGTTTCTTTTTGATCCGCAGCGTTATGGACTTTCTCGTGTTCCAAGAGTGATTCGACGCTTTCTGCGAGTAGATCCAATCCGTCAACTTGAACATCGAACTGCTGCTTAACGGAGATGCGTTCGCGATTAACAAATACGGTGTGAGATCCCTGCTTCTTTGCAGCCTCCAAAACGAACGGGTTGGTAGATACGACGGCAACCTCGGATGGGCGCAAAGAGAGCAGTTGAACAGTACCAGCAACAACGGCTTCAGCGGAGGTCTTGCTCTTACTTCCAGCGAACATTTCGGATGTGAACTGGCTGTGCCAGCAGAGGCAGCCATGGCGAGCCAAATCGATCATGGTGCTTGTCGAGAAGCCATGCGAGAAAGAGATCATGGAGTAGCCAGCGGATTGCTTCTTCAGGCGCTGCACGCTAGCGGATGCCTCGCCAAACACATTCAACTGATGCCAAACAGCGACGAGTTGGTCGATCTCGGCTTGTGACAATACGTTCTCCACGGAATTCGACTTGAGAAGACGAAGGAGCACTTGTCTAAGGGCCTCATCATCGGTTTGCTTCGTAGAAGACTTGGATCGGTGTTCCAGATAGTCCGCGTACCAACGAGTAGCAAAGTTGGTGAAATTGATCGTGGTGACCTTGCCTTCCTTGGACTTGATGATCTCCTTCCAGACGGAAAGAAGCGAGTTGCGGTAATCAACTACTGCTCCAACCAGATCAAAAGCGAAAGCACGGACTTCATTGAACGACTTTGGAACCTCGGCTGTTTCGACCCAAGTAACCACCTTGCCTTCGAATGCGGAAGAAATAGCAGATTCAGTCGAGCACTCAAGCGTGTGATGGACACGTTCCTTGGTACGGGTCATCACCTTGGTGAGACGTTCTTCAATGACTGTAGACTGTTCTACATCAACGCGGGCAACAACGTCGCGGATAACGGAAATCTGGAAAGTCATGGTCGTCTTGATCGTATCGAGGCAATCCAGAGCCTGCTTGTGAGCCTTGGTAACTACTTCAGCTACTTCAGGCTTGACATGCGATGTAGCCGAAGCAGTGTCGGCCTCGATGAATTTGATCTTGCTCTCCTGGACAAGAAGATCCACTTGCTCTTCGGCCGTTTCAATGATCTTACGGATTTGCTCTCTGACGTTCACTTCGTTTCGGCGAACCACTGTGATAAGCTCTTCCTGGAAAGAATCAAGCCAGACGCTCATCTTCTCCTTGGTTTCTTGCGCAGCCACAGTAAGCTCCTTGCGTGTTCTCTCTTGGGCATGCTCCTTCGTCTCATCTGCCACAACGACAACAACCTTCTGGTCTGCAGAGGTTTTCTGAATACGGATCTTGGAAGTATCAACGACTTGCGAATCGTGACCAGCGACATGAACAATAACGCCAGCGGCATAGTGGACGCCAAGGGCATTTTCAACCTGCTTTCTTGTGATCAAAGAGAGGTTTTCGATTTGAGACTTGATATCAACGGAGCTCGAGGTACTCTGGGTAGCAACCTGCTTGATCTGAGTAACTTGGCTAGTAGCAGCGGATTTGATCCATTCAATCGTAGCAGAAAAGTCGCGCTGCGAAGAAGTGGTCGTTTCGCTGGTGCTAGTCTTCTTCACGCTTTCCTGAACTTGCACGAGCTTGGTGTCAAGCTCTGCCTTGGATTCCTCGACAATTTTGGCAACATCCTCTGAGACGTTTTCACCGCCTTGCTGGGTACGGATCGTGATCTTCTCGGTCACCTTGGTAAGCCATTCGTTCACCGTGGTCTTCACCTCTTCAATCTTCTTCGTCTCGACAACTTCCACCTTCTGTTGAGCCTTGATGACATGTGTGTCTGCCTTCTCAGTCTTATGGTCCTTGTAGGCGCTGTATGCAACAGCTGCAGCTGCGGCCGCAGCGACAGCAGCCGAGCCGATAGCTACCTTCTCAACAGTGTCCTTGAACTGGGTCTTCTTTGCTGTTGTAGAGGCCTTCTTGACTACTTCGACATGGGTCGAGGTGTCTTCCTTCAACTTGGTCTCAACCTCCTCCAATGACGCTGTTACCGCCTCCTTGTCGTGCAACTTGTTCTCTAGGATGGCAGATTTGACAGCCGCAAGTTGGTTGTTGACGGTTGAGTGAAGGTTGCCAAAGAAAATGTCAACATGATGGCCCGCTGTCTGCGACTCAGAGGTCGACTTGGATACAGTCTGCTTGAGATGATGCATCTTCTTGTTCATTTCAAGCTCGGCCTCAGCAACAATAGCTGTGGCTTCTGCCTCGGTAGCGTCATCGCGTTCCGACAGATGAACAAGTTTCTCCTTGAGATTCTTGTACCACGAATTGACAGACTCTGTTGCTTGATGGGCCACTGTTTCAACCTTGGAAGATCCTTGTTTCACCGTTGCTTTGGAAGATTCTTGCTGAACCACCTCGGAAGTTTCTTGCTTAACTGTTGCCTTGGAAGATTCTTGCTTGACCGCCTCGGAAGATTCCTTAACTGCCTTGGAAAATTCTTGCTGAGTCACCTTGGAAGCTTCTTGATGAACATCCACCTCGGAAACCTTGCTGTTGCTTTCGGAGGCCTTTTCAACAACCTCCTTCTTTGTCTCTGAAGCAATCACTGATGTTCAAGATTAGGAAACGTTGTTCTTCTGCATAAGATAGTACTTACCAGTAGCGGTTGCAACACGCTCGGACACTGAGACGAAAGTGGAGTCAACTGTTCGCTTGGAACTCTCAATGGTCTTGAGTAGCTTCTCGTTGATGACCTCCTCAGAGATAGTTTCCGAAGAGGAAACTTCAACAACAGACTTGCGCACCTCGGAGATCTGTGTGGTGATGGTTTCTTGAACCTGAACTAGAGCTTGGTCGACCTGCACTTGCGTTTCGCTGTCGTGGGTAGAGCTAGACTTCTTCAAGGTCGAAGTAATCTCTTGCTCGGCTTTATCGACAATGGCGTTGAGATCTTCGCGCAGATTGCTTCCTCCTTGCTTGATGCGTGCAGTGATTTTCTCAGAGAGAGATGCAAATAAACCGACGGCAGCGACACGTTTTTCTTCAACTGTGGAGGTTAGGACCTTCTTACGTTCTTCGTGAATATCCTCAGTCTTGGTGGTACTCTTGATTGTGGTTCTGAGCTGATCCAGAACAATTTCGATTTGGTGAGTGGTTGCACTGGCCAATGACATGATGTGCTCTTTCATGTCGGTTTTGCTTGCAGCGGCGTTAATACCAACATGTTCGATCTGTGTTGCCTGTTGCGAAGCAACGGTTTGGATCCATTCAATCTTGCTGAAGTATCTCTCCTGTTCAGTGGACGACGTGCAGTGTGTGACACCAGCATGCTTTGCATTTTGAATGATCGTCGTAAGCTCGTTGCGGGCATTGCTCACGATCGCTGTGATTTCCTGTGAAGAGACACCAGCCTTGGCACAATCCGACACATGGGTAGTCAGCTTGGCAAACCATTCAGAGATTGCGGTTTCGGTGTGCTCGATGGCAGACTCGGTGCTTTCATAGATGACGGTGACCTTGCCAGACTCCTTCTGAGCCTTCTGTACATGGGACTCTTTCTTGTGCTCCTTGTGGGACTTGATAGCGCTAGCAACAATACCAGCAGCGGCACCAACGGCCAATGTTCCGGCAATTACAGCTTCCTTGGTGATACCATGCTTCTTTTCCGTCTCAGCGTGGATCTCCTTTTTCTTGGCTACTTGATCCACAGAAGAACTTGCGGAAGAAGATTTCACGGACTCTGCCAATTTCTTTGCCTTGGCTTTCTGGGTAACCTCACTAGTAAGCTTGGAGGTCGATTCTTCAATCACCGTAAGTTTTTGGGAAATTTCTTCGTGGGTCGACTTGGAGACCTTGTCAACCTTCTCCAATCGTTCTGTGACAGATTCATTCGAAGAAGAAGCTTCAGTTACGGTCGATTTCAGAGCAGCAACGTGGGAAGCAATCACAGATTTGACGTGGTCAAACGAACCGACGAGTTCCTCATGCTCTTTGCGGAGCTCAGTGGTATCCTTGGTGCTCGAAACAACCTTTTCCTTGGTACGTTCAACGACAGATAGGGCTTCTGCCTCAGAAGATTTGATGATGGCTGCCGTATCTTGTTCAACGTTGGCACCACCTTGCTGAATGCGTGCCTTGACCTTCTCGTCCAGGGAGGAGAGCCATCCGGTGACATAGGACTTGATCGAGACCTTCTCCGCTGTTTCTTGGACGGTCGAGGATTTCTCGGTGACGATGGTCTGCTGGTTAGAAACGTGAACAAGGCAGCTATCCAGAGCGGTTTCAATTTGATGCTTCGTGGCAGCAACAGAAGTGTGCATCTGGGTGGTCAAATCGGTCTTTGTAGCAGCCGACTGGAAGGCAATGGTTTGGATCTGTTCGACCTGCTCCAATGTCAGAGAGGAGATCCATTCGACCGTCGAAGTGTAGTGCGAAACTACTGAGCTTGCTACAGCGGCTTCTCCAAGGGACACGTCGATGTTGTGGGCTGTGTGTTTCTTGGATTCATTGATGATCGACTGGATGTGAAGACGTTCTTCGCTCACGATCTTCTCAATGTCTGCAACGGCCTCATTGTCGCCACGTTTGGCTCTGGCAGAGATCTTTCGGATAAGCTCGGCGAACCAAGTGGAAACTTCACCCTTCAGTTGCGTTATGGATTCCGACACTTGTTCCTTGGCGATCACTAAATCAAGTCTAATCAATGGCTTATTCTTCATTTCAATCATGTACTTACCTTCAGTGGATTTACTGCTAATCGTACCAACGGAGAGGTTGCTTGCCTTGCTTGCTGTGCGAGCGACCTTGACGATACTTTCTTCTTCTGCGACGTCAACTTCTTCAGCACCAACGACAACCATTTCGTCATCCTCCTGTAGGGCGACTTCGACAACCGAATCGGACGCCTTGGAGTTGGTGGCAGTAGGCTTGTTCTTCTGCTTGATCACCACAGAGTTACCCATATCGATCTTGACCCTCTCCTTGGAAGATTCACTCAAGGTTGTCAATCTTTCCTCAAGTTTGTCGACCTGGCCCGAAGTATGCGCCTCAATCGAGATCTTCTTGGCTTCAGAAATTTGAGACGTGATGGTTGCCCTCACGGTTTCCAAGCTGGTTTCGTAGTGCTTGCGAGCATAGCTGAACGATGCTTCGTCAAGGTTCTGCTGCTTCAGACGTTCGATAAAGTCGGTACGAGCAGTGGTGATGATTTCAGAAAGCTCATGCTCGGCCTGTTCGGCAGTCTCTGTGACATTCTCTTTGACATTCTCACCGCTCTTCACGCTGCTGTGCATTGAAGTCGTGACATGCTTAAACCACTCAGAGATCACACCGGCGTTGTCATTCACATCAACCACATGGTGCTTTCGGGATGCCACCCAAGCGGCAGTGGCTCCACCAACCACAGCGGCAGTAGAAGCGCTCAAACCGATATCGATCTTCTCTCTGGAAGCGCTGAGGATAGAAGAAATCGACTCCTTGACATTGATCTTGTTGTCCTTCACAGCCTTGGTGCTGACCTTGTGGATCTTGTTAATGTCGGTCACAGCTGTCGATTGCACAGTGTCAAGAACGGCCAAAAGATCTTCCTTTCTGGAATGCTCGTTTTTCTTGACCTTCTCGGTATCTTTGGAAACATCCACACGGGCCTTGGCGACCACACGGGTGATCTCACTGTTTGCTTCCTGGACAAGTTCAGATATCTTCTGTTCCTTGTTTTCAGTCTTGCTTGAAAGGATGGAAGAGATCTGACTCTGCAAGCGGTTATGCCACGATGCGATAGTCTTCTTCACACTCTCGACACTGTCTACGATACGGACAGTAGACTGGGCTTGGGTCTTCTCCGTCCTCAAGATCTGAACGGATTCTTCCTGAGAGACATCGAGAGTTTCGACGACCTTTGTCTTAGTTTCCTCCAAGATCGACGCCAATTTCTCTTTGACAGAGATATCCTTCTGTTTGGTAGCAGTTTCCTGGATTTCAGTGATCTTGGTCTCAACCGTGGTCTCAACCTCCTTGATACTTTCTTGGGCACGTGATTGGACGACAGACAATACTTCGTCTTGTTCGAATTCCAAGGACGATGTGTGGGAGACAACAGATTCCTGGGTGTGCTTGATTGTTTCCAAGATATGTTCACGGCTTTCCTTGATGATCTTGGTGACATCTTCTTCGACATGTTCTCCGCCTTCCTCATACCGGCTGGTAACCTTGGCTACGAGTTCAGCGATCGCACCAACAACCACAACCTTGGACCCCTCAATCAAGGTCGCCAACTTGGACTCAGCTTCCTCGACATGAGTCATTCGTTCGTGGGCAACATGATGGTGTTCAGCGATGCTTTCCTTCTCCTTTTCATGCTTGACGATCTCCTCAGTGTCATGGTGAGACGACTTTGTTTCGGTCTTCGCAGTGATCTTGTAGCGACTCAGTTCAGAGTGGATCTGCTGGTTAACGGCAGTCACCATCGCTGTCATCTGCTCAGCGCCTCCGGTAGTAGAGGAGGCAGCGGCTGCCTGTTGTCCAACGGCCTTCACTTGGCTGGCGCCCTGGATGACCATGCTCTTAGCCCATTCCAATGAACCACGGAACCGTTGCACTGTAGCTTCATCCCTGAAAGATTTTTCAGCATTGACGGTGGCAGACTTCAATGTCTTGTTGATGGACTGGATGTGCTCTTCTACGAGGACGTCAATGTCCTGAGAGGCAGCTGCTCCTCCCTGTTTGGCACGTTCGGAAACAGCGACGATCAGACTTTCAAACCACTTGGTTACTGTGACATGGACTTCGCTGGCCAAAACGGTAGTGTTTTCGTCATGGTAGACAATCAAGGATTCGTCGAGCTCTTCCTCCTGTCGCTCAGAATTCTCGTAGTTCTTGATCTGCTTGTCAACTTCTTCTGTGTGTACTTTTTCCACAGCAGTCTATAGTTCGTTCGCCCGATTAGTATGCTACAACAACTGAACCATTATCCTCTTACCACTTGCTCCACTTCTTCCTTCTTCTCTTCGATAGAGATCTTGGTACTGACGGTGGTTATAGTTTCACGGATTGTCTTCTCCTTGGTGGAAACGACAGTTGTCATTTCCTCAAGGCCACCTGTTGCAGATCCGGAAGCTGCGGCTTTCACACCAACTGTCTTGATCTCCTTAGACGCTTGGGACAAGGTCTTCTTGATGGTTTCCAAAGTAGCATGGAACTCGCGGATTTCCTCTTCCGACTTGAGGGACTTGGTAATCTTGTGCTTCGACAGTTCGAGGTGACCAAAGATCAAGGCGCTTTCCTTTCGGACAATATTTTCAATCTCTTCGTTGACTCTGGAACCACCATGTTTGGCGCGAGCAGACACCTTCTGTGTCAGAGAGTACAACCACTTGTGAGCTGTAACGTTGATATCTTCAACCTTAGTGGCAGTGACATAGGACTTGGCTACATCAACAGAGGTATGGCTAGACGAGTGCTCCTCGATCTTGTGTTCGGATTGGTAGCGCTTGTGGACGGACTTCATGAACACAGACTTCGTCTTCTCGACAGTTTCTTGAATCTGAGTGGTGGTTTCCTTCTCGATAGCCGAGATCTGTTCAATGATAGCACTGGAGTTCTCCTCCTGAACAGATTCCACAGTTGTGTGGATGCGATCAACCTTCTCAAGAACTGTTGTTTCTGTTTCCTCAATCACACGGTCCACTTCAACCATAGCAGTCTCCACAAGTGCGGAAACTGACAGAAGAGCGGCGTGCGATTTGGTCTCCGAAGTGGACAGACGCTTGGAGGCGGTGACCTTGGCCTTCTCTGTGTGGACAGCGATTTCCTTTCGTGCTTGCTCAACGATGGCCGTAACGTCTTTGTGGGTGTTTGCACCACCTTGCTTGACTCGTTCAGAAATTCGGCTGCTCAGTTCCTTGAAGTACGTTGTCAAAGATGTCTTTGTCTCTTCAACGACAACTGAGACTTCGTTCTTGAATTCCAGAAGAGCGTTTTCTTTCTCTTGGAGATGTTCAATGCTGACACCTTCCCACGTGGTAGACGAAGTGGCAGATGATTCCGTTTCCTTGCACTTTTCCAAAGAGACATTGACTTCTTGCGTAGTAGAAACCGTAAGCGCATCCAGGCGAGATTCGATGTCAACCGAGCTGCTGGTTGTGGTGGACTCGATAGCGATCTGCTGCACCCGTGTAGCTTGAGCAATAGCAGTCTTTTCGATCCATTCTAGGGTCTTTTGCTGATGAACAGCGCTGAAGGTCTCCTTCTTCTTTTCCGTCTTGATGATCTCGACGAGTTCCTTCTTCGATTTCTCAACGATCACAGCGATTTCTTCCGAAGAAACGTTGGATTCCTTCGACTTGGTGGCAACGGTACTTGTCAGACGACTGAGCCACTCGTTAAACTGGGTCTTGACACTCTCAACATTCTTGACAACAGTGACGGATTTCGTCTTCTCAGAAACGGACTTGATCTCTCGCTGCTTTGTCTGTTCCTTCTTGCCCTTGAGTTTCTTAGCAATCTCAACAGCGATGGCAGTACCGGCGGCTACAGCGGCGGAACCAGCAAGCATCTTCTCAGCGATGTGGGAGCGCTCCTTGGTTTCTTCCTTAGCTTCCTTCTTCTTGGTCACTGTAGCCACGGATTGCTTTTCAGTTTCCACTGTCTCGGACTTCTTCTTGGCGGTTTCGTAATGAGCAGTCAATTCATGCTTGGATTGCTCGGCAATCTTTGTCAACTTCTCGGAAGCACCCTTGCGATCTTCCTTGCTTTCGACTACAGTCTTCTTGATCTGGCCCAGACGTTCCTTTGCGGCTGACTTGATCGAATCGATGGTTGCAACAAGGTGCTTGTGGTCAGCGCTCGAGGTGTCGGCAGAAATCTTCGACTTGGCTTGTTCGCAGGCAATTTCAAGTTCTTGCTCTGTCGATTTCACCGATTTCTCCACGTCTTCATCGACGGTCTCAGATCCTTGAGTGAGGTGACCCGTGATACGTTCAGTCAATCCAGAGAGCCAGCGGGAAGTGTTTTGTGTCGTTTCGGCAACAACAGCAAGACCGTATTGAGCACCGCTATTGGACCAGTCCTTCTTCTCTTTCTTCTTTGACTCCACGGTTCCAGAGACTTCTTCATGAACCTTCTCCTTAAGGTTGACCTCAGTGTATTCGTCGAGATGTTGATCGATCGAAGCTTCTGATTGTCTGAAGGTGACATGAATGGTGTGCTTGGCGCTCTCGTTGATAGCTTCGAGCTTTTCCAAGACTGTGGACGTGCTCTCGGAAGTGCTTTCGACCTTGGTCACCTTTTCGACTTCTGCGATCTGAATCAACACGCTGTCCTGCACGCGTTCCAAAGTGGATTCAATCTTCTTGTGTGCTTCCTGAACCAATACAGCCTCTGACTCGGTTCTGGTGCTCTGTGTGGCAGTGAAGCGCTGGTTGATGACGGTCTTGGATTCTTCGATCACATGGACCAGGTTTTCACGTTCTTCCTTGATGATAACTGCAACATCTTCGGAAACGTTGCTACCACCTTGCTTGACGCGTCGTGCAACTCTGCCATTAAATCGCTTGAACCATTCAGACATCGTTGTCTTGACCTCTTCGACAGTCGTTGCGACATGGGCCTTTGCCTTGTCAACCACCAAGACGTCAGACGAGGATGACTTGGAGTAATCGACACCTTGGTATTTCTCCTTGGAAGTCACTACAGAGGAGACAGTGGTGCCCGATACAGATGCCTTGTACTGGTCGACTGTCTTGTACACCTGCGTCAATGTAGCAGCGGTCGAAGCATACAGTTCTTTCTCGGTTTCAGAAGAGCGTGTAAGAGCCATTTGTGTGCCGATTTGCTTGATCTGAGCAGATTGTGTCCAGGCAACAGAGCGGATCCAGGTGAGCGTATCGTTGAACGAGGCCTTGTTCGTGCCAGTAACAGATTGAGTGGAGCGCTTGGCTCGCTCAATCGCAACAGCCAACTCTTGTTGAGCCTCATGGACAATGACATCGATGTCTTGAGCAGAGTTCTGACCGCCATGTTTGGCACGTTCGGCAACCTTTTGGTTGAGTCGGCTAAACCATTCACGCACAGTGACCTTGATATCTTCGGAAACAACGACCAGAGTTTCAACGTGCTTTTCTTCCGAGATCTTCTCATGGTCATGCGTTGCAAGCACAGCACCGGTTTTCTCACCGACAACAACTGTCTTCTGTGCACCAGTTGCCTTCTTACCAGCCTTTGCATTTTCCTTCTTGTGCTCATAGTGGTGACTAATAGTAGCACCAGCTATAGCAGCGGCGGCAGTTGCGGCGGCGGTAGCAGCACCAATAGCAGCAATCTTCTTGTGGGAGGTCGATTCCTTCTTTTGCAAAGCTGGTTGCACTGGTTGGGAAGCAACGACAGTGTCCTTCTCAGATACCTTGGTCGTGGAAGTGGTAGTAGTGGTAGTCTCCTTCTTGATCTTAGTAACCTGAACAATCACTTCATCCAGCTCTTCAAGGGTGACTTGTTGCGAAACTGATCCGAAAGAATACGAGGCGTAACGCGTGATGTCCTCTTTGGTAACATTTTCCTTCTGGACAGACTGCTTGAACTCAATGATGCTTGCAAGAACGGATGTCTTGACGTGATCCAAAGAGTGTTCAATGCGTCGTCGCTCGGCGTAGGTCAGATGAGACAATTGCTCTTCGTAAGTGTGCAAGACAAGTTTTGCCTCATCGATCTTCGATACTAGCTCAATCTGGGCAGCTTCAACAAGAGCAATCGTGTCCTCCTTGACAGTCTCTTCAGACTTGGTGTCCTCCAAGCGCCAAGAGATATCCCGCGAAACTTGGCTGAACCACGAAGTAATGCTGCTTCTGGTTTGAGTGACCTTGGTGGTTACAGTCTTCTTGGCGAATTCCACTGTCTTTTCATCCACAGAAGTTCTCTTGGTACGCGAAGTTTCCACGCGTTCCTTGCGAGCTTGAGAGAGTTCAGTTGTAACCGCGTTTTGGTAGGTCTTGAGCTCGCTGGAAAGTCGCTTCTCGGTCACTTGAGTAATCTTGGTGAGCTCTTCCTCAGACACAGTGTATCGCTTCTCCTTGTGAATCTTCTCGATCTCCTGGTTAACAAACGATTCAGAGCGCTCAATAGCAGATGTAACAGAGTGCTGAACGGCAGAAATCGTCGAGGCAGAAATGCTTTGTTCTGTTGACTTTTCGGTGGATACGCTCGATTTAATTTCGGAGAGCTTCACAGCAAGCTCCTTACGGGCGGTGGCCGTCAGTTGGAGAATCTCCTCTTCAGAGGCCCCATTCTTTGAAGCTGTAGACAACTTGCTGTACAGATCGATAAACCAGAAACGTACAGTGACCTTGACGCTGTCAACAGTGACCAGCAGTTTTTCGCTTTCGGAAGTAACGGAGCTTGTCTTTGTTGTTGTCTTTGAAATTTCCTGCTCTTTGACGATGAGCTGTTCGTAGTGTCTGTCAATCTCAGCGCTTGTGCTTTCAAAGGAAGATTCAATGTCCAATTCATCTAAGGATACAGCTTGCTCGTCCTTGTATTGCTTCAACTTGTCCAAAGTCTTTTCGAACAATCGTGCACGGTACAACTCCTTTACTTGTCGAATAGAGACAAACCACGCAGGTACAGATCCGGTAACCATCTGATGCACGGATGCATGTGCTCTGGCATGCTCATCAAGACGCTTGTAAAGCTCCTGGCGCGATTCTTCAATCACTTGAACCATCTCCTTCTTAGTCTTGCACTGGCGAACACGACGAATAAAGGTGATACGCCAAGCGCGCACGATGGTTCGTGATTCGGTCACGAGTACAGTAGACGACTTGCTAAGGACAGTCTCTGTGGCAAGTTTTTCTTGAACGGTCTTCTGTTGGGTTTCAGACTTATTTTTGCTTCCCGAAAAGAAATGGAACACTTTTGAGGCAGCATCAGCAGCAGTAGAGACTGTAGAAACAACTGCCCCGGTGGCGGTGGAAACAACAGCTCCGGTGGCAGCAGCAGCGCCCGTAGCAGCGACAAGACCGATATCCGAAAGGGAATTGAGCAAGTCAATATGTTCGCTGCTCGACTTCGAAACGTCCTCGACATCAATATGCAAGTCTTCGGTCTTCTCAATAATTGCTCCCTCCTCGATGGCCTTGGTGACGTGGGTAATAGAAGAGGTCGTAGTCACGACTGTCTTTGATGTCTTCTTGAACACGGGTACAGACAGCTTCCAATGGATGGCCTGGTACTCAGAGTTGGATCGAGAGACATTCACCAATTTGATTTCGGTGCCTTCCACAAGGGACTTCGAGTAACCAAGGGCAATGTTAGAGTAGCTCTCCAGCTGAATTTGACCTTCAGCAGTCAACCACCACTTCTGGGTGCTGATGCCAGCTTGCTTCGACTGGATGATCGAAGATGCAGTATCAATGTTTTCTAAAAATAGGAATCAGAAAAAGCTGTGCTCATGTTTGATAGGATATAGGATACTAACCATGAACGTCAATCACAAGCTTGCTACCATAGTTGATTAAAAGCCCATCGCGGTAGGTCCATAGCTGGGACTTGAAGTCCTGGAAGGACAGCTTCTTAACAATTAACTTAGAGCCGGTGACTTGATCTTGGGTAGCGAGGACATATTCTTTTCCAATTTGCAGGAAGAACCATGTAGCTTGTGGGAAGATACCATAGCTAGAGTTGAAGCTGGTAACAGTAGTTTTCTCGGACCTCTGAGAAAGAGCCCATGAAGCAGCAGTGGAGTTGGCAACGAATGCTTCTTTTTCGACCTGCTTGTCAGCATAGGTAGGAACATGCAATTGCAGATTTCGCGATTCGACAGTTTCCTCGGTAGAAGCGCTCAATTCGTAGGTAGTGTTGCGCTGAACGACACGCATATGGTAAGTTTCGTTCTGAACCTTTACGGAGACAACGCCATGAGCAGAGATCGAGTATGTTTGCTCAGCTGATTCTTTGGAGTCCGTAAGGATCCATTCTTGCTCTACATAAAAGGTAAGTAAAACTGTCTATACATTTGTGGCGAAACTTACTGTTGCTGAGAGAAAGACGAAGCATATACTTGTAGTTGATAAGCTGTCCGCCAACATAGACCCACATAAACTGCTTATGATCCTCGTTCTCTTCTTCCAAGCTGTAGAATCCAACAACTTGTTTCTTTCCGCTTTCACGTGCACCCAAGAACAGATTCTCCGCACCATAGCGAATGAAGAACCAGTTCTCTGCACTTGGCCATTGGTTGCTTGCTGTGAGCTTGTGTTGGAATGTTTCCTTTAGCCATTTGAAGGCGACAACGGTAGATACGGAACTTGTGACGGAAGTCACCTTGCCAGCTTCGATGATCTTAATACTGGTCTCCTTTTCTTGATCTGTGGGAATCAAACCAGGAATCAAAATCTCCCAGCGCTGCTCGCTGCGTGCGTGAACCTGACCGGGATGAAGCTTCTCGTCTTGAACGTAGACGTCGACGAAACGATAGTGCTCCGAGCGACGCAATTCCTTGATGGAAAGTACCAGTGATCGCTTAGCCTTGAGTCGAATAAGTCCTTGAACGGTGTATTCCCATTGCTGGTCTTCAGCATCATCTGAGGGTTTCTCAGCGGACAAGTGAGCACGTTCGCCAGAGGCAAGGTTAGCACCTTCAGCTGCGTCCAAAGCAAAACCTTGACCATTGCGGTTGATCAAAAATCCATCACGGAAGGTCCAAAGTTGGCTGGCAAAATCCGTCTTGCGAAGTGGCTTAAGTACGACGCGGGCGCCCTCTTCGACATCGGTAAGAATATCAAGGACAAGTCCATGGTAGTGGCTCTTGATCAAGAAATAGCCCTCTGGGAATTCTCCCTCAGGATAAGGATTGAGACGAACAACCTTCTCGGAACCGGATGGAATATAGCTGTCAGAGACGTGGTACGAATCCTTGCGACTGTAGGCCTCGGATCGAGTGGTCTTTTTGACTTCCTCTACTGCTGCTTTCGATTCAGTCTCTTTTACCACGGAAGAAACAGCCTGTTCTTCTTCTTCCTCCTCCTCCTCGTCATCTTCCTCTTCTTCTTCTTCTTCCTCCGATGAGGAATCATCATCATCCTCATCTTGTTCTTCCCGAACCTCGAGTTTCTGCTCCTCAAAGCCTTCAAGGACCTCTTCCTCAGATTCTTCCTTATGTTCGTGATGACTGAGAGCAGCGACAGCACCAGCTGCGACAGCACCCACGGCTGCAATGCTTGCGCCTGTTGCCTTCTTGGTTCCATATGTAGGTTTGGCGAATTGCCAGCGCAACCATTTCTCAGACTGCAACACATTCTCCTCTCGCCCTTCGACGTTAACCCGTTTCACGTTCACTTCCTTCAGACCTACCTGTGCACCGGCGACGAAAGCACGCTCGGAATCAGACACACCAATAATCAATCTTTGGTTGGAACGAGGATGGATTTCTCCGTTAGGGGTCAGGGACCAGAACTGGGCATCCACAAGGGAGACTTCTCGTACGTGTAGCTGGGTGCGCAGTCCCTTTTCTACTCTGAGTCCTTTGACAATTGAGGCATCGAGAGCCAATCCAGTTTTAACGTTGATCAGATGGTTGTCTTCGAAAGTCCAGAGGTACCACTTGTACTCCTTATAATCAAGTGGACGCAAGATGACCTTGTATTCGGATTTGCCATCGGCACCTTGGACAGGCTTCTGATCAAGGGTCAACGCAAGAGGGTTCTGACCGTAACCACATCGGATAAAGAATCCACCTGAAGGGAACACACCCCAGCGACGGACAATGGTACGGGTGGTGATGCGTTCGTAACGTTCACCGCTTGCAACGCCGACGCTGGTGTGGTCGAGACCTTCCACAACGGCATCCTTGATAGATGCACCTTCCTGAGCCTTCTTTCCAAAGATGGGCGAGGCGAAAGTCCATTGCTGAGTTTCATTTGTCAAAACACCCTGAGCTTCAAGCTCTAGCTCGGCGCCCTCTACGGCTTTGCCTCCTTTGGGACCGAGGACAAGACCAGGGCGGGACTTTACATGAATATGACCGTGAACAGAAAGACCCCAGAGTTGGTTCTTGCGATTCATCTTGAAGAACGCTTCACGGTACAGGATGATATCGCTTCCTGGCAGAAGAGCACCGCCTGCGACATCAATAACATGGTCAGTCTCCAAGTTGACAAGACAGCCATCATCGCGGTAATGCCACAGCTGGCGGCGGAAAATGGAGAAGTCGACATTGGAAAGAACCAGTTTGGTGCCATGGCGCGTAGCGACGCTGGTGACAACAAGTTTGTCGTTCGTCTTGGCGCGAATGTAGAACCAGTTATCGGGGAAGACACCATAGCTAACCGTCACGAGCTTACGATTAACGGTGGATACGGCTATACGTAGTTTCTTTAGTTAACCTTTTTTTTTTTGAAAGAAATAAAAGCAAGCTGATAGTTACTCTTGGTTGTGATTGTGGTCAGGATGACACGCTCGGTACGGACAAGGACGGAGATTTCCTTCTTCTGTTCCTCGCTATATCGTGTCATGTACTTGCCGTACAGCAAGATCCACGAGTAATGATGACCGCGTTCCTTGATATCTGAAAGGCTAACGGTCCAGTGGTCATGTTCACGAACAAGGCCAAAGCCAAGGTCAGGACGGTAATCAGAGACGATGGTTCCATCCGTCTTGACATGCCATAGTTGGCGATTATCTGCATGTTTAAGGTCCTCGATGATCTTTGAACGCAGTTGCAAATGACTGCCATTGACAAGGTTATCTGGATAAGTTAAGGTTAGTGTCCGCGAACTACTGAGTCGGGTGAAAATATACCGGTAGCATGCAACACAAGTCCGGTTGCACAGTGGACGAGGAATCGATCTTCGAAAGTCCACTTGAACTCTTCACAATTGTTGTAGTCCATCTTACGAAGGACAATGGATGCATAGGCTTCAGACTTTTCGGGGACAAAGGCTAAACCATCGTGGGCGCCGAGGAAGAACGAACCATGTGGTGCAGCAGCTCGGCGATGTGCCACCTTTTGGACGATGCGGCGATCCACCCGGCGCCATTCCTTGAGAATGATGACCGACCACTTTTCAAGTATCTGTACGCTCTCCTTGACGGTGATCTCGGGTCTCAAAAGACCGAAGCGGTGTTCCTCAGTTGCGCTATGGTACTCAGCCAAGGATAACTTGTGCGTGCTGTTGACTGATTCAACCACGAGCGCAAGGGAAGGGTTGAGGGCATGAATGAGGTAACCTTCGGTATTGATGTACCAGTACTGGCTGCGGGCATCAGCATCATATCTGTGATGTGCAAGCGATGCACCAGCAGTAACGGCTAAATTTCTTGGGTGAGTGGATGTCTACATATGACATGCATATACTTACAGTTGACGTCAATGGCTGTCTGTGATTCAAAATTAACAAGTGTACCATTAACGTAGGACCATAACTGTGCACGCCAGTTTTCCTGACTAATTTGCGAAAGAACAATGGCAGAGCTCTCCTTGTCTGCTGTCAATACCAGAGGAGCTTCCTTGGTAGAACCAGATGCAAAAGATCGAATAAAGAACCAGCCAGAGGGGTATTGGGCATAGTGATGAGCAACGTCCTGTTTGACAGGAAGATCGTGAACGGCTTCTCCAGAGGCTAGACAAAGCAATTAATGAGCAAAAATTGGCTTGTAGAACAGTTAGCAAAGAATTACCCGTTTTCTTCTTGAAGACAGGTAACACAAAAGTCCAGCGTTGGCCCTTTTGTTCCATTGTTTTGCGAGAAAGGAACATAGGCGAACGTGTCTCTTCGTCTTCTTTGACAGTTAGGACTAGAGACGGGTTTGCTCTCGAGAAAATGTGGCCATCAATGGAGAGGTCCCACATTTGGTTAAGGTTTTCTTTGGATTTTTCCTTGTACTGACAAATTTCAGCGCCAGCTTGAATAGAACCTAATCTCGGTTTGTGAGATTCAGAAACATACATTTAACATGGGACACTAACCGCCTTTGATGTCAAGGACCATATTGGAAACCTTGTTCACAAGGAAGCCATCTTTGTATGTCCATAGCTGGCGGGCGTAACTGGCCATATCGATTTTGACCGCCACAGCCTGAGCTGCAAGCGTACCCGAATCCAGGACGGTGATCACCAAGTTATGTGCCTGACTTTTAATAAAGAACCATCCTTCGGGGAAGGCGCCTTTGGGTTCGCTGACTTGTGCCGCAGCGTACTTTTTAATAACAGGTAGTACAAGGCCGAATTTCTGGTGTTTACGGCGCGTCTCTTCCGTGATTGATTTTTTCTGTAGATGAACGTGTGCGCCTACGCGTCTGCTACCAAACCAGCTGTCCTTGAAGCTAAGGACCCAGGTCTGGTCATGTCGCAGGCAGATATCGCCTTCCCGTGTCATCACCCAGGATTGATGAAGCGATGATTTTTCATCCAGCGGTGATTGGCAAATGTACGCGTCATCCGTGAGACCTTCGGCGGAAAGGAGGAATCCGGATTGCTGGTTGATGATGTGGCCAGTGGTGCCATCAAAATTCCAGAGTTGACTGTCGTAGTCTGTTGTACGTAGAGGATCGAGCGTGAGACGGCTGCCGGCGTTCATCACAGCATCGACTTCAACACCGATGTAATAACCGTTTGCCTGAGACTTTAAGAAAAATGGCTTATTGGGGAAGCTACCGGCGGGAATTTCCACGCCATGGTCAGCGGGTCCAGGATTCACACCCGGATCTATATTGCATATCATGTAAGTATCATGCAAAGCCCACTGGAGGGGAAAAAAGATTGACGTACCATCATCTCGGCCAAAAATAGGTTTTACTGCATGTTTGACACTGTCAAACGTAGTAACGCTTGAGGATCGAAGGGTGCCTTGTTTAGAGACTGGTACCACGAAGTCCCAGCGTTGCTCTTTGTGCTCCTGAGGCCGCTTGTCAGCGTGTTGCAAGTGAACGTGCAAACCGTCACGACGAGAAAAGAAAGATTCTTTGATTCCTAGCACAAGCGTAGGGTTTTGGAGGAGAAAAATGTGGCCTTCGGCAGAAATGCCGTAGGTCTGGCAAGTTGCTTCATCTTTGGCTGGAGCGGAAACAGGTTGCTGAATCACTTCTGCCCCGATTTTGGCGCTTCCTAAAATAGAAATGCGGGTGAGTATGATACTTATGCGAACATATCTGCGCTCTTACCCTTGGAGACATCCAAGACGTAGCCTGTTTGCTTATTATAAAGACGTCCATCTTCTCCATGACGCCAAAGTTGACCATCAAAATTTTTGGTACGAAGTGCAGAGATAACAATCGGTTCACCCGCTTTTTTAGAAGAGTTATCGGCCATAAGCACATAGCCGTTGCTGACATTTTTGATGAAGAACCATCCTTCAGGGAAATTTTGACTCGCCATGATATTGGAAGAGCAAGCGTTTCTTAGGTCTTGTTCAAGCAAAGAAGAAGCAAGAAAAGGAACAACGTGAGAAATGGTTGAGCAGCGTCAATAAAAAAGACTCAGGTGGCACACCCTTTTTTTGACATTGCTTCAAGCTTCCGAACTGTGCTACGTTGACTTTCCAGTGTCAAAGTCGCACGAAGTTTTGTCTTCCGTTGCTGCTCTTCTATTCTTTCTGCAGACTTGCTCTGATGCAGAGTGGTATTGATAAACGATGGTCTAGTCTGTTGGCTAAGTCTAGACGATATTTCCTGAATTTCTTTGAACTTTTTACGCTTTGATCTTTTACGATGATAAGGCCGTAACGGATGCATCACGGATCTGTGTTCCACGAAACCGAACGCCCGATTTCTTTCCTTATTCAATGTTCCTCCGCAAACAGACCCATTCATCCCCAAAGAGTACGTTGAAAAAATCGCCTTATCCAAAATTATAAAAACTGAATAGCAAGCTAATATTATTTCAGGTCCGAGTTAGTAGATATGCATTGGCGTTTTACGTAGTTCCTGGAAAACGTAGGCAGTACAAGCAAGTGAAACACACAAACATGATATGAAAGTTTGTTTTCTTTTATTTTTCTTTGTTATCGTTTGCACGATAAGTGTGCTGCTACTTTACACAGAGAAAGAAATCTTATAAACGACTACAAACCAAGTGCCTGGTTGTCCGGAACGCTTTCCGCCACAAAATGAGTCTAGATCGGCATTTGCCAAGAGCATAGGTTGTACTGTGTAATTACGTTTCATCATTCTTTGTGGGATGATGGCATAAATGCAAATCAGACTAGACCGAGTTCCGAATTGTTTCATGCAACAATCCGATGTGTCCTGTGACAAAGCTTGCTTTCACGCAAACAATTATTTATGTTTAAGCCTCTGACTACTATATTCGGGATTGATGAACAATACGTTTGCTCAGAGAACGTACTGTTCTAACAAACTTGACCATTTTCAATACATTTATTAAATAAACGAGTTGTTGATAAGATGATGATGTAAGGGCCATCATCTCCGTTGACCTTCTTATACTCAGGAGCCTCTGGACCCTGAGAGAAATTTATCATCGCCATCTATTTACTTGCCGAGGCGGACTTATGATAGCACTGAGGTTAAAATTGGTCTAACGTTAAGTGACGCCAGATAATGAAAGACAGACAGGAACAGACACAAAGAATTTCATAGTAGCATGGGGAACACTAATCCCTGCATTAGTTTCCACACAAAGGTATTCACCTTTCTTTTTTCGTCCTTGTGTCCGATCAACTCGTCAGCGCCGCTCAACCTTGCGTCTTTCAAAGTAGTTTGTAAAAAAAGGTCTCAAAAACCTGTTGTATATCTCACAATGTAACCATTCCTATAATATTGTCACGACAACCTCCCCTTGTTCTCCAACGTTTACGATATAGTAAAAAAAAAAAGAAAAGAAGAAGGGAAAAGATAGCATTGACTTTTCAGTTTTCCCGAGGTTTCAACATATGCACGTCCATAAAACAATAAACAATGAAGACAACAAGCTAACAATTAGAGTTTGTCGGATATTCGATAAATTAAAGAAAAGCTCCTTTATCTTGCTACAGTATTTTAAAATAAAGTGCAGCTCAACAAGAAAAGACGTCCGTCTAAATTAGGAAGCTCAGTTCGTCTAAAAAAGAATTGTAACATCTAAAACTAAAAATTGATTGGTCTAAGAAAAGTCCAAATTCGTCTCAATTTCAAGTTAAAATCGCGACCTGGCCGTTCGCCAGAGTCGGCTGTCGCCTCCTCTTATTATAAGAATTAGCAGTGCCCTTTGAAACTGGCCTTTGTCCCATTCGCCAGCCGATGGCCTTTTCATTCGCTCAACGCATCCAGAATTGAGAACCCGCTGCGGCTTCAATTATCATCCCCCTATTGCGCCGTTTTCAGCGACTCTGAATTTCTGATGTTTGACAGATGACCTCCTCGTAAGAGCGAGGAGATGAATATGTACCAGCCTATCTTGTAAAATTTCTTTACGAGAAGAAAAAATCCAGTAGACACTTATGGATCGAGAAATAAGCTTGATGAGTGATATATAGCTACATGGAGATCATGCTCGAATGTTTCCGAAATAAAACTACCTGTGCAATGTCATGTTTACTAATTTATCTTGCAGAACATTAGTTCTATTCGAGGATTTTACCCATCATTAATGGATCCCTACGTCCTCTAAGTATAAGGAGGAACCACGTAAGGAAGGGCATAACTGTCCTGGAGCTGAACAAAGGATACTCAATAGGTTGACAATGCAGTTATGAAAGCAATAAAAGGAAGCAGAAATCATTTTAGACGATCAAATCAATTTCAGACGGAGTGGAGAAGGATATTGTCCTATCAAATCGTGCTCGCTTGTGTGTATGGAACCAAATAATGTAAAAATCAGTACATCAGCGGTTGTTGCCTTGGTGAATTAATGGATTTTTTGTGTAAAATTAGCTTTCGCTTAATACAAACAGAGATTCTGAGTGCCATGAACACATACTCATAATACAATAGCTTTTTTGAAACATTTCCTGAACCCCACGTATGGGACATGACATATTGGATCGAAGAAAGTTACGGGCTGGCAGCTGTGCTTCAGATCACGAAGATCAATGACTCTGACGATACAAAAAAGAGCGGAACTGGAATCCCAGCACATGGACAGCCACTCGGCGCAAATTGTTTTACGATTGGGTTCTGAGCTTGATTTTCTAATGATTTCGGGAACCAGAGTCCGGCCCGCGCAATGCTAAATAATGATGGATTCACCGCACACTTTACGTTCATATGCGCATCACAACAACTCTCTCGCCGCAAAGGCTGCCTTTTGAATAGCCGATGTTCACCTTCATTCGTTGATGTTAAACATTCATGCATCCATTTCATGCTTCATGTTGGTGGCTATTTCCCATAATTAGATCAACAAACCTATCTGTTATGGATTATGCCATCTCATACTGCTTTCCTTTCTTATAGCCACTTTTATGCAGTTTGTTTGAGAACATGATTTCTCAATGTCAACGACATCTGACGAAAGTCTCCTATTCGCCGTGTTTTTTTTTCTCAATGGATCTTTATTCTTCTGTGCGCTATACAAAGTTTTCACATGCACATTCAAATGATATCATATCTTGTTTGTCTCACCTATCTGTCCTCAGTTATCTGGATATTTGGGAATTTAGGATTCATACATGAATTTTCATGTGGACCATACTATTTCTCTCGGCTTCTATCAACGTAACAAGTAGCCGAGTAATAGTAAGATTTAGGGAGTTTCGATGGGTGTGCAGCTGCGTAATGTACGGCCATAAGGAAAGTAGATCAGATTTGGTATACTCCCGAAGGTACCTCTTCATGAATACACATACTACCGAGAAGAACATTTACTTAAATATGGATTCCGAAAAGATTGAACAAATATAAATACAGTGTCTCCCCTTTTATTTCAAGGCCCTGATAACGGTGTAAAACTTGAAAATAGTCGAGGGATGAGATAAACGCAAAGTTCACTGAGGTTCACCTGCGGATTGGATATAGCAAATCTCCATTGTTACACAGAGAAACTTGAAAACTGAGGAAGGATCTCCGTTAAGAGTTGTTGGATAGCCAATCTCGGTCTTTGATTACTCCATACTTTTCCAAACGATAAAACATTGGGATACCAATAGAGATCACCAGCATCCTTATGTTTATCGATCGACAGTTGAGGTATTGTATTCGTTTTCGGCAGACTTATGCAATGGACGATCGCCATTGAAGATCAATCAACTTCTAAGATATCAACAGCGTCCGAGTCTCGAGTTGTCATCTTGGATCTCTTTTGCTGATTAGAGCGTGCATATCTCTCGAGATACCATATAATCATAGAGATGTCGAGCGAACAACAATAAACCTAAAATTATGCCGATCTTGTACATTCTCCAATGGTCAGAGTCCTTTAACATGTATGGTTTATGCCTCGCAAAAAGATCCCGATCCTTTTTCAATCCTCCAAAACGCATTGAACGTTGGCATCAGTGAGGAAATGAAAATTTTCGTAAGTGTTTCTTTGGTCACGGTAAAAACGCTGAAAATAGATGAGGGGCTTTGGGAGACACTGTAGGCAGGCAAGTTGAATGAAATAAAGTTATCTCAATAATACCTTCACAGTTTCAAAGGATTTTATCCGTTTCCCTTTTGTTTAACTCACTCAGCTTCTCCTTCCATGAGGCTATCACTCAATCAGAATTTCTTGCTGCAAAAAGCCTTTCCAAGTTTTTCAGAGTTATACGACATCTATTGACTAGATGCCTATTCAATGCTGATTCTGAGATAACTAAGTCTTCAAACGCTTCACGTAAGCTCCTTCTTATATCAGTCAGGATAGCAGCAGGATTTCTGTCAATATAATATACAAGAAACTGGGAGTGAGCTTCAGTCAGCTTCCTATAACGTCTAGTACGAAGCTTTCTCTGAGCACGAGGTGGACATCGTTCTTCATCCCGATTGTACGTCTTGATATAATGTTGAGCGATTCGGACATTTATACCTGTAATAAATGGTGTTTCCTTTGCTGTTCTTCCTTCTTCAATCATTAAATCATTAAATCATTAAATCAAACAGCTTTGCGTTTCGCTGTGGAGAACATTTTTCTATATGAACCTCTGGTTCTAGCATCTTTCTCACGAGATACACATGGCCTATTTGGAAACCGGACAAAGCCTGTTAAGCTTTCATATCTAGTGTCCCCAGCAAATAATGAGGTGTCTGCCAATGTACGCATTCGCATAAAGTTATCGTTTACATGACTACCCCTTCCCGCCATCTTTTAGTCAAAACGGCTGGATTTGAACGAGACAGTTCTGCCCACTCGTTTTGTGTATCATCCTCAGACATATCAACATCCAATGAGGTAACATCATTTACCTTGCAATGGAGCACCATCAGCCTCCATGTCACGTAGATCGTTTATATCGAAGCAAGTCAAAGATGAGTTTGCACCAGAAGAACGTTAAACTCTCTGGTTACTGGTGCAAAATTCATTTCCAGCCAGCGCAAAGTCACACGCAGAGCAAAATGCAAAAAAAAAATCCTTCATTTCCTGTCTTCCCTTCTTTTCCGTTGTCTGATCGAATCATGTCATCGTATTCTTCTTCGTATCATTCATCGCCCTCCAGAAACTACGGAACCTCTCAATACTCATCTTCTGGAGGTGGCCGTGGTTACGGCAGTTCGGGATACTCTAGTCGAGGTGATGGTTATCGAGACAATCGTGAGACATCGCCGAGAAGATCGAGCAGACCGTAAGTCATTATTCTTTCAAACTTACTCTTTTATTGCTCAAGCGTTGCTTACCGATTAATATAGCTACGATCACCATTCTTCCTACCGTGATGATCGTGGTTACTCTTCCCACGGTTCCTATCGCTCGTCGAACGATTCTTATGGAGGAAGCGGTTCCAGAGGAGGCTACAGCGGCAGTTACGGTGGTGGAAGCTACGGCGGTAACTACGGAAGTGGATACGGAGGTGGATATAGCAGCGGATACGGAGGTGGCGCTGGAGGCGGCGATCGCATGGGCCAGCTGGGAAGCACTTTGAAGGAAATCAACTGGGATATGTCTACTCTTCCCAAGTTTGAGAAGAATTTCTATACAGAGCACCCAACCGTTGCCGCAAGAACTACTGAAGAGGTTCAGCAGGTCAGAGCTGCTGCCAACATGACAGTGACTGGCTATAATGTTCCCAAGCCTTTGAAGACATTTGAGGAAGCCAACTTCCCTTCGTATGTCATGAAGGAGCTTTCGCAGCTTGGGTTTGCTTCACCCACGCCAATTCAATGTCAGGGCTGGCCAATGGCCTTGAGTGGTCGTGATGTAGTCGGTGTTGCCGAAACTGGATCAGGAAAGACGCTGGCTTACACCCTTCCTGCCATTGTACACATCAATGCTCAACCTCTACTCGAACCTGGAGATGGCCCTATTGTTCTTGTGCTTGCTCCTACAAGAGAATTGGCTGTTCAGATCCAGTCAGAATGTACGAAGTTTGGCCACACCTCTCGCATCAAGAACACTTGTCTTTATGGTGGTACTTCACGAGGTCCCCAAATTAGAGATTTGCAACGAGGTACCTATTTTTCCCTTCTTTGTTTCTTTGTGTGTGTGTTTTTTTTTGTCGTATCTCTTGTACTGATGATGCTTTTTTTTTTTTCCCAAAAGGCGTGGAGATTTGTATTGCAACTCCTGGAAGACTGATTGACATGATCGAATCAGGCAAAACCAACCTTCGCCGTGTTACCTACCTTGTTTTAGATGAAGCCGATCGTATGCTTGATATGGGTTTCGAGCCTCAGATTCGCAAGATTGTGAACCAGATCCGTCCAGACCGACAAACCCTTATGTGGAGTGCTACATGGCCAAAGAGCGTTCAACGTTTGGCTGAGACATACTTGAAGGATTACATTCAGGTCACTGTCGGTTCGCTTTCCTTGAGTGCCTCTCAAAATGTCACACAAACGGTTGAAGTCTGTGCAGAGCAGGAGAAACGCGGAAAGTAAGTTTATCCTCATATTACTTTTGTTTTGGTTAATTTTTTCTCCAAGGTTAATTACTCAACTGGAACGTATTATGGAAGAACATGAATCAGAAAGAAAGACAATCATTTTCACCAGCACAAAACGTACTGCGGATGAAATTACTCGTTTCTTGCGACAGGATGGATTCCCAGCGTTGGCGATCCACGGCGACAAGCAGCAGAGTGAACGTGATTGGGTCCTTAACCAGTTCCGAACGGGCGGCCACCCCATTATGGTTGCAACAGATGTTGCATCCCGTGGTATTGGTATGTATAACGGTGTGGCCACTGGATGAAGTCCCTGCAGAAGGGGTCCCTACACGCATGCGTTACTCGATTCAAATCTTGCAGGAAAAGATTACTTGATCTTTTTGTTGCATAGAGTTGGTCATCACTTGATTTGCATAACAGATAGCGGTGGTGTGCGGGCTCATGCTGGCCTATGCGTCCGCGGAACCGTCAACTCATTTCGCTCTGTGTTCCAACGTGGACATCGATCAGCGGCGAAAAAAAATTTGCTATCCTGAGCTGGCTTTCTGGAGTTGTCACTGCCCACCTTCGGTTGACAGGAGACGGAGAATTACATTCGAAGGGTTCTGGCCAGAAGAATGAAAGACGACGATGATCATTTCATTGCGATTCGCCGGAATATCATGCGCTTGTACCCTTCGGTTAATGTCAATATCTTTTGGGCTTTTGACTATCGTTCTCCGTCCAGGGTTTTGTGTGCAGCTCAAGATTATGTTTGAATAGCAAATTTTGCGTGTCGGGGAGCTCTTGGGTTGGGATTTTGAGACTGAATCATTAACGCTTTTTCTCCAATTTTTTTTTTTAACAGACGTCAAGGATGTTAAATATGTGATCAATTACGATTTCCCCACGAATATCGAAGATTATGTGCATCGTGTTGGCCGTACTGGTCGTGGCGGACGCACCGGCATGTCTGTTACTTTCTTCACTGCCGAGAATGCCCGTCAAGCCCGCGACCTTGTTGCTATCCTTCAGGAAACCAAACAAAACATCGACCCACGGCTCCAAATGATGGCAGCTACAGGAGGACCTCGAGGTGGTGGAGGACGACGATATGGACACGGAGGACGTGGAGGAGGACCGTCCATGTATGGTGGTCCTAGAGGTGGAGGCTCCAGATGGTAGGCTACTTTTTGCATAGACATTTCCGTATTTTGTAGCTTAGCATAGGAATTCTTTTAATCCTTCATTATACGTACGCTTGATTGGTTTTTTTTTCTTTGTTCTGCATCAAAGCTTTTCTGTTTTATTTGTTAAAGATTTTATGGCTGTGAAATACTCCTTTGAAATAGTTAGCATCTTCTGTTCCTGCCCTCGGCGGGAGCTAGATAAATCTTGACGCTGTTCGACAAATAACAGGATATTGCTTGTAACGAAAAAAAGCAAGGAGAATGAAAAATGTTTATCCGCTATTCTAAAGGACCCTTGATCCAGCGGAGGGAGGAGCGTCTGCTCCAATAGAGATCTTCCCTAGGATACCAAAGGAGGAGGAGGATGTCTCGGCGGGATTCCAAAGACTCACGTGGGGGAAGAAATTCTGGTTCGGCCAAAGGCTGCCAAGTAGAGGTTCTCATCCATTCCCAACATCGTATGCAGGCCACGCGACAATCTCGGATACCAGAACAACAGAGTGTAGGGCAGACATTACCTCCAGTGCCAGTGGGGATCGATACATTGAATGCCAACCCGTTGCCTCCGGGTGCCATGCCAAACGGTACCCGCTTACAGGTGGGAAGATACCAGGTCGTCATCCACAATTTCATTGCAGAAGGTTAATCTCTCATGTTGAAGATGCAAAGATGCTGATCGATTTCTTTTTTGTAAAGGTGGTTTTGCACATGTGTACCTTGCACGGATTGAAGGCAAAACAGGTTTTGTCGTATTGAAGAGGGTGGCAGTTCCGGATACCGAACGTCTAAAAACAGTAGAGAAGGAAATTGCCTTTATGGTATGTTAGCAACCCTTCCGTTTTTTTTTCCTTCCGTCGTCATGGTGTTCAACTTCTCTTCCCTGGATGATAGCGACGGTTAGGTGAACATAAAAACATCGTACGATACTATGAATCACGGATCGACGCTCTACCGACTGGTGGATTTGAAGCTCTTATCCTTATGGAGTACTGCCCAGGTAACGTCATTGACCGCAAAAACGAGTGCCTTAATTTTCTTTTTTTTCAGGGGGAGGTGTCATTGATCTGATGAACAGACGATTGCAGCAACGACTGACTGAGCCGGAAATCCTAAAGATTTTTAGCGATGTGTGCGAGGTATAATAATAATAATTTGTTGGGAAGGAAAGGAAGCTCAGTATTGAAATGTCGTTGCTGCTAGGCGCTTGCTTATATGCATTACTGCAGTCCACCTGTTCTGCACAGAGATCTAAAGGTAAGATGACAGTAACCGTTTTGTTTAGACTAATGTAAAAAGTTTAGGTGGAAAATATTCTGATACTTTCCCATGATCATTACAAACTGTGCGATTTCGGTTCAGCCGCTCTTTCGAAAGGGATGTCTGTACCAAAGACACTCCAAGAACTGCAACTTGTTGAAGATGATGTCCAATGCCATACAACACTCCAGTACCGAGCACCAGAAATGATTGACGTTTACCAGAAAAAACCGATCAATGAGAAGGCAGACATTTGGGTAAGGAGAGGAGGCATAGACGAATGTTATTCGCAGACTTAATTTCCTACACAGGCGTTGGGTGTACTTTTGTACAAATTATGCTACTACACGACCCCTTTTGAAGATCAAGGGCAGTTGGCCATTCTGAATGCTCGTTATGTCATTCCTACTCATCCGCCATTCTCTGAAGGATTGCGTGGCCTCATCATGTCTATACTCCAGGAAGATCAGCAACGTAGACCAAATATATATCAAGTTGTGCATTCTGTTTGCAAATTACGAGGTGTAGAGTGCCCCATTCGAAATGTAAGCACGCATCGTGGTCAGTTAGTCCTTGTGCTCACTGATTACTTTCCATAGATATATCCTGAACCGCAGGAACCGGTGAACAATCTAAATTACCATAATGGTGCATTACCACAAAATAACAGTCCATCTGCCATTTTCGAAAAGTTACCAACGCCACCACAAGAAGTCCCTAGTGTGACGCCAATGCGACGCGGTCGTCCTACGCGACACGAGCCAAGTCTGTCACAATCTGGCGGAGGAGTCATACCTGAATCCACCTCTGGGAGCGACTTTGATCCATTTGACCCCGCCTATGTAGGCAAGCACACGCACCACCAGCGGCCACCGCTTGACACGCAATCTAAAACACAAAATACAACAACAACAACCACCTTCGGCTTTGATTCCGATTTCCAGCCAACCAGTGGATCCAGTGGTCGTCTGACAGAAAATAATTTGCTTGCAGCATTGAACGATCAACAAAAGCTACGTCATGTTACAGGGAGCGTCCGTTCAAGCGAGCATGTGCGTTCCGATACAGGATCATCTGATGAGGATGGAGCAACGAACATAGCAGGTACCCGTTATAGCGTTTCATCAAGCATTGAAGCACGGCTTCAAGCCATCAAACAATCTGTGAGTAATTCATCTATCACGCATTCACGTCATGCATCGGAGCCGGAGACAGTTGCACGCGATGGTGAAGGGAACGGTGACACGATAACCTCTCCAAAAGTACGTCCACATCCTCAGGTACCGACGAAGCCATCTCGTTCCGGTTCGCTTGGGAAAAAGGGACGGGTAGACACAGGCTACAAACCCAAGCCGCCGCCGAAGCCTGCGCGGTTCCGCGTCTCCAAATCGCCTGAACCTCCTTCGGTGGCGTCGGAGATGGGAGCTAGGCCGCCCTCGATAGCTGAATTTGAGGACAAGTTTCCGTCGGTGGAGGAATTATACAAACAACTTCCGCTCAGCGGCAGCCCAAACCTCCGGACAAATGATCGTGACAATTAGGTTACACATACGTTGGTGGACGATCGTCCCCCTAGGCATGAGTCATAGATCGAAATCTTTTTCACTTACCCATCACCTTACCTAATGTACAGAAGAAAAAATGGATTGCACTATTTTCATTACTGGCAGTCAAATTGGAAGCTGCCAACACAACCGAGGGCTTGTATCTGTCTTCTAACAAAGCGAGACATGAGATAGAAAAAACGAGCTGCCATTGGAGATCAATGGTTGACTGTGACGGCTTTTCGTTGTCTTAAACCGTGGAAAATAAAGTCTCCTCTTCTTTTCTCAGTTGGAGAACCCTTTCGCGGAAGCAACCAACTCTCTCTCTATAACTATGTGTGGTATCTCAGCCCTTATTTTGGCTGACCCTAATGGTGCAGCATGTCCTGACCTCTTTGAAAGTCTGGGTCTTTTGCAGCATCGTGGTCAGGTACACCTTTAGATTCCCATTCTTCTTCTTTTTGTCTCCGAAAGCTAAGGTTCCTGTGGTTTAGGATGCAGCCGGCATTGTGACCTGTGCACCTAAAGGTCGTCTTTTCCAATGCAAAGGCAATGGCATGGTGAGAGATGTCTTTGACGAAGCACAGCTGTCGCATCTTATTGGCAGCCTCGGTATCGGCCACGGTAAAAAGCAAAATAGGATCCCACTTTTTGACACGAGCAACTTAATATCTCTTCTTTATTTATTTGTTTATTGCAGTTCGTTACCCTACAGCTGGTTCCTTCTCCATGTCCGAAGCACAGCCATTTTATGTCAACTCACCTTATGGTATCGTTTTTGCTCACGTACGTTTTTTCCCCAGGGATGATCCTCCTACAGAAGATGCTGATAAGACTTAACCCGATTAGAATGGTAATTTGACAAATGCTCGTGAATTGCGTGAGTTCCTTGATAAGATCGCCCATCGACACATCAACACCGATTCCGATTCCGAGGTGCTTTTGAACATTCTTGCTGACAACTTGCAAAAGACGGGAAAATTCAGGTAAGAAAATAGATGGATAGTAGGTAGTGAGAGCGAACTCGAACAATGTCAAATAATATAGAGTCAACGAGGAGGATATCTTCAATGCTATCAAAGATCTGTATCGCCAGTGTAGAGGTGCCTACGCTTGTGTTGCAATGATTGCTGGTTTTGGTTTGATTGCTTTCCGTGATCCCCATGGCATCCGTCCTCTCGTGATGGGTCGTCGAGAAACCCCTCTTGGCCTCGATTACATGCTTGCTTCTGAAAGTGTTGCTTTGGAAGCTCTTGGATTCACTGATTTCGAGGATGTGAAGCCTGGTAAGTTGTATCGCGGAATAGTGTTGAAAATAACGGGTTATTCTTGGCAGGTGAGGCAATCATCATTACACGCCAGAAGGTTTCGCGCCGTCAGCTTGTTGAGGCTGATATTATGGCTCCTTGTATCTTCGAATATGTCTACTTTGCTCGTCAGGACAGTATCATTGATGGTATCTCGGTGTATAAGGCTCGTTTGGCGATGGGTGAGGCTTTGGCCGACCAGGTTATCAAATCCTGTGCAGGAAACATGGATATTGACGTTGTGATTCCCGTAAGTACCCATTGAAAACCAATAGGGTTTTATTCAATTTTTTTTTCTTCTTTCAGGTACCGGATACCAGTCGAGTAGCCGCGCTTCAGTTGTCACGTAAGCTCAACATTGCTTATCGTGAGGGTTTCAATAAGAACCGCTATGTCGGTCGTACCTTCATTATGCCCGGACAACAGACAAGGTATAAAAATTTCTGGCGTGCCAGAGTTGATGATGATGATGATGATGATGATGATGTTTCTTACTGTTGTTTTAGACGTAAGAATGTCCGTCGCAAACTGAATGCAATGAACTTGGAATTCAACGATAAGAATGTATTGCTTGTGGATGGTACGTCTCATGGTACGGATGACTTGTTTTGCTTAATGGTGATCGTTAGATTCCATTGTACGAGGTACTACGTCAAAGGAGATTATTCAGATGGCTCGTGATGCTGGCGCCAAGAAAGTCTATTTCGCCTCTTGCGCCCCTGCCATCCGATACCCCAATGTTTACGGCATTGATATGCCGAGTCGCAAGGAGCTTGTAGCACACGAACGAAACGACGATGAGATCGCCGCCGAGGTTGGAGCAGACAAGGTGATTTTCCAAGATCTGAACGATTTGGTTCAGTCCGTCAAACGATTTAACTCGGATATCACCACGTTTGACACGTCTGTGTTTGATGGTTGCTACGTCACCGGGGATGTCGACGAAGCGTACATGAGTTATATTGAAGGAGAGCGTAGTGATGACACGAGACCGCGATCAAGTGTGGACAGCGATTGTGTTGGTCTGCACAACAACTACGTGCGGTAGGGATTTGCATTCAAATCCGTAGAATGAGTTATATTGCATTTTGCACAACTATGTGGAGGCGGTTTCTGTCTCCAGCGTTTCGCGTTCAAATCAAGTTGAATAAAAAGAATTTTACATCGTCGTTTGTGACGGCTAAAAGAAGAAGAAGACTTTTCGTGTTCAAAAATAAAATTGAAGGTGGCTTTGGTGGACGATTTTGAAAAAATTGTTAAGTCATTTGACAAGCGAATTTACACCACACTGATTTCCCATATATTCAAGAATAACTCGACGCAAAATCATCGTAGTAAAAAACTGAATGCATGACATAAAAGAAGGCAAAAGAAGGTACTTTTTGATATGTAAAATAGAGAGAAATAATTTCTTGAATTGTTGATCTAAATTTTACAAACGCACCCAAAAACGAGCAAAACTCTAAGGGGGTTAACCTTGGAAAATCATCATTTTCACCTCACTTTCGACAAAAAAATTTTTGTTTAAAAAACCCACCACTAAGTAGAGCAGAACGAGGACGCTGATAATACGTTATTCTTTCTTCATTCACATAAATGCTTCTTGATAAAAACGCGAAAAAAGAATCTTT
>JNDT01000826.1:0-22429 GCA_000697055.1 Saksenaea vasiformis B4078
CATCCCCTCTCCACCCCCCCCCATTCTCTGGCGGCAGTTCTGGAAACTTGATATTCAACCGCGAGCTCGTACCGTATGGTACCGGCTCCTTCAGCGCCGCCTTCCTCACCGTAGTACACTTCATCGCCTATCGCCCGATCATTTCCTCTCCCCACATTGCCCCTTCTGCCACAACTCTCTCGACACTTTTGATCACTTCCTGTGGTCTTGCCCGCTCAAGTGGCCTGTGTGGCTTCATGTCTGGAACGCTTATTTCCAAACTGAACCCGCACCACAGCAGATCGAGTCGGCCTTGTGCCTTCTCCAGTTCCCTCGTGACCCTCCGTCGATCAAAACATCACAAATCTTCAGCAGCACGCTTCTGGCTATCTGGGACGCCCATTGGTGCTTCATCTCGATGCTACGCCAATGGTACCTGCCCTAATCGCTCAAAAGGCTCTATCGCTCGCTTCCTCCTTCCCTGACGAACGTCTTCTCCCTTTCCTAGACTAGACATCCCATCCTCCCCTCCCCTTCACTGAGACCATAATGTTTTGTACTTTCCTTTGACTTTGATCGGCACGTCCCTCCTTAGAACACGTGACTGAATACACGGCGCATAGCGCCCTTACAAAAAAAAATACATATAGAGTAGATATAAAGAAATTCCTGTTTAATGCTATGGTTGATCATTGGACGAATGATGAAGAACGCGGTACTGCAAAGCCGGAATCAAACTTCTTACAGAAAGCTTCACGCTAGGCGTCATGGCCAAAGGTTTAGCTATGTTTCCCTACCACCACATTGCCATTTCTGATAGTGATTAGTTATCACGAGATACATACCACAGGTTCATTATAAAGCTCGTTCGTGCGGAAGCATCCAATCAGTTAAAAAAGCGAATTCGTTATTTCCAATAAATGTGAATCTAGGGTAATAGCTATCTAGTGTGTCGGCTAACGTACTGAAAATAAAATCAGTATCATGATAAGCCCAATCCACACAGGCTTTGTCAGCGATAATGGGAGCAGCCTGATGGAAGAAAATGACTAATTAGAACACCCTCCACATTCTTCTAGCTGATTAACTCCAAGTAAAATTTGAACATTGTAGTACTGTCTTTCACGTTCCGCCACACTGTCGTACATACAGCAGCACGCGACCTATGCTACAGAACTACAGCGAGACTGCCGTTAAATTCCGCAATGGCGCGGTGTACAAGTGAAGCAGGCAGGCATAAGACATTGTATCTTCGCGTATTCCACAAGAAGTAACCTGCAGACGTGGTATCGCTTCAAACCTTCTGCAATAGTTACACATACTGTTGATTGAATTATTTTTTTACGCTACTCTAAGCAAATCTTGCGTCTCTGAAGAGCCTGATTTGCGCTAAAGAAGAATTGAATATGCGATAGTTAGTACGTCCATTTTTCGTCAGAAGATTAATCAACTTACATGAATTTGGTCTCTCCAGTGGATCCAAAACTTATCCGGGCAACATAAAAAATAGTTTATGGTTAGTAAATGAAAGATGGTTTGATGTCTTTTACTTACCCCCCGAAGGGGTAATCCCGTGATGACACGCGGACCCAGCCCCGCACCGAAGCGGTGGGAGCGGGTGGAGGGAGGTGGTCGGCTTCCAAGAGTGGCCGATTGTGGGACAGTCTGCAGAGGACTTGAAGCGATCCAGCGTCCGGCGATCTATCATGAAAAAAAAAAAACAGTGATGCTAAGTATGATAACGTTTACTTAAGTGGTGAACGTAAGTTACACACACGGCAAAGGCGGTTCGGGACAGAGGCCATGCAGCCTAAACAAGAGGCAGAAAACATGAACAATCTTGCAGTTGTAATGAATTGACATCCTTACCGGGGAAGTTAAGAACGAACAGAGCCGAAGAATAAATAAGAGATTCATGCATCTCTTTAAATACGGATGATTCTGGTATGAGCTCATCGTGAAACATTTCCATGTCTTGTGTTAAGGCATACAAAATTCTATCACTGATGCAACGAATCATCTCGACGTCAAAAGGACGTATCACTTTAGCTGGGATACTTTCATTTCTTGAGACATTTTTATACTTTCCAATAGGATACTGAGAAACTCATCACTGTAAACTTGAACCACTCTAATGCAAACTGCAATTGTCCGAGCGTGAACTACTCATTGGATGAACGTAAGTATACGTACTTAAAAATGCAGATTTCGTCTGGAAGTAACGCCGAGTGATTTCAAACAGACGCAAAATCATAGGAAAAATCCTATAAAGTGGCTACCTCGATAGCTCAGCGCTAATTTCTACTAACCCTACCGTTCGATGACGCGGCGTGTGGCACCTATGAATACTTGGTATTTTCCTGTGAAGGTAAGTAAGCAGACATACAAAGGTACACCAGGAGCCATATACGCTGATCGAATAAATTCTGCGTCGCCAGAGAACAAGGTTCATGCTTATCTGACGAAAAACTGATGAATGTCGCGTACTTCATCATCTTGTAGCGGGAACTTGGGTCCCGGCTAATAGAGAGCATAGAGTAAATGTCTTCTTTTAATAAACCGGCATCTTTTCCTCAGGGTGAACTTAAGCCCTCGATTGACGCGAAATTTCGTAACGACGTAAAACCAGTATGTGTCACCAGATTCGGCCACAGTCTTTTTCTCCCCAAAAAAATAATGAACAAGTGAGGACTAAATAGTGGTATGACCAGAAGAGAACGTTAATCACTCACACCCTTTTATTTTCACCAGTAAGCCCCTCATGTCGACATTCAATTCTCTCTTTACTCAACTCAAAGGTACGTCTGATGTTTATGATGCGCATTGTAGTTTAACTGTTGTTCTTGTAGAGAACCCTGTTAATTGGGCTTTAGTCGCCGTAAGATACTGCACTTGACGAAACAGCTACAATTGACAACGGAGATATGTAATCTATACAGATATTGGCGTATGTTGTGCGATCCTATGCCAAGTCTTCGAAACCAGCAACCGTCACTGCTAAACATCCACCGGTCATGGTGTTCAAAAACTATACACCCAAGGATTTGCTGCCATACAATGGAAATGGACCTGATGGCCGAATCCTAATGGGTGTCAACGGCAGCGTTTACGATGTAACTCGAGGACGTAACTTTTATGGACCTGGTAAAGAGAAAAAAGAATGAACGGTGCATTCCTTTCTGCTTACACAAGACGAATTAAATAGAGGGACCGTATGCTAACTTTGCTGGACATGATGCATCGCGTGGATTGGCAAAGAACTCTTTTGATGCCGAAATGATTGCAGATCCTAGTGGTCCAATCGATAAACTTGAGGACTTGGCAGCCGACGAATGGGAGTCGTTGCGCGAGTGGGAACAGCATTTCGCCGCGAAGTACTTGTTGGTCGGCAAGTTGATTGAAAACGAATAAAGAATATCACAGGATTATGTCTCATCAATGCATGAAAGGCATGATATATGATCTTGTTTCGTTTTCTTTTTAAGATATAGGGATTTGTGGGAAACGAGTTATACAACGAAGAATGTGTATGTGAGCGAATAGAAGAGAATTGAACAAGAGTGAGTGAACGAAGGGGGGGGTGATATATAGATGTATATAGATATATTACTCTAGATGGCGCCTTCCATAGCTTGAAGCTTGAACCAATCAATGGTTTCCTGAAGACCCTGACGCACAGAGAATCTTGGTTGCCAACCGAGGTACTTCTGCGCCCGTGTAATATCTGGCTTTCTTTTCTTTGGATCGTCCATAGCAGCCGGTAGGACTTTGATATCAACACTCTTCGGTGCTGGTGGCGATGCCATGACCTGTTCTCGGATAATTTCGGCAAAGCCGTTGATCGTGTATTCTTCCGGATTACCAAGATTAACCGGTTCGGAATAATTTCTATTCATCAGCAGAATCAAACCATCGACCAGATCATGGACGTACTGGAACGACCTTGTTTGTTGGCCGTCTCCGTAGACGGTTAATGGTTCGCCCTTGACAGCCTGTGTAATAAAATTACTCACAACTCGTCCATCGGCAGGAGACATGCGGGGACCTAGAGAAGCATTAGTTCTTACAGCTGCCCACCTTCCTCACCCAGCTTTTTGCACCATTATCCTACCAAAGGTGCTGTAAATAACGTCGTCAGTTTCCAACCATACTGGATCATATTTATACTTGCTTGAATATCCGCGCCACACGCACATCCACATCGTTCTGTCGCATGTACGCGTACGTTAATGTCTCGGCAATTCTCTTCCCTTCATCATAACATGCTCTTGGTCCAATTGGATTCACATGACCCCAGTATGTCTCCTTTTGAGGATGCTCTTCCGGGTCACCGTAAACCTCTGCGTACACAGGTCAGCAGATGGATTGCAGCAGTGGATCCTACCTGAAGTTGAAGTCAAAAGAAATCTTGCTTTGACACGTTTTGCGAGGCCAAGCATGTTAATTGTGCCCATCACGCTCGTCTTGACGGTCTTGGTCGGATTATACTGATAATGTGGCGGAGAAGCTGGACAAGCGAGGTGGTAGATTTGAGACACCTCGATTAGAAAAGGATCAACAACATCATGCCGAACAAGTTCAAAATGGGGATGCCCAATCCAATGCTGAACATTATTTTTTGTACCAGTGAAAAAGTTGTCCAGTACAATGACTTCGTGACCCATCCACATGAGTCGGTCTACCAAATGAGAGCCGACGAAACCCGCCCCGCCGGTGACAAGGATTCGTTTTCGTTCAGACGGGCGCAAATTGCGTACGGGTGGATAAGAATGAATGCTTTTATAGACAATAGTGTTATCTTGACCATTGATTTCTCGATCGTTCCAATCACGAGGCAGGTAAAGATCACGTAGCCATGAAAGCTTAACATCGGAGCCAACAGCGCTATGCCCCACCTCCGTCACTTCTGCCACCTCTTCCACCTCTTCCTTCTTTTCCGTTGAAGGTTTCGCAACAGCGCTATTGACAGATTTATCCGGAATATCCGTACTTGTCATGATACTATTTCTCCGTTCTTTGCTAGTAGAGGTTGTGAAATAGAAATAGAACAAGAATAAGAAGAAGAAAAAAAGGTTTCTTGGGAATTCCCCTTGCGACGGCTTTTTTGAGCCGTGTTGCCATTACACACGGGGAAATTTGGTGACGGGAATTGCATAAGCCCAAATGAATTTTTTTAATCCAGTGGATATGTTTCCGCCTGAATACTGGTGTTTCGCGTTTGATATATTGGGGCAAAATGCTACACTATTAGCGTTGCATAAGGAAATGTTTCATCCGTAATTGAAGTGAAGCATGAAGCTGGTCTCTCGCCGTTGAGAAAGTATATTTTCTCAAGATACAGACACGACATGGTTATCAATCTGATTAAGGTTTCAGGGCACGCTGTGTCTAAGAAAAGACAGTGCTTATTTAAATAGTTTTGGATATTCCCGGAATGAGCCGAGTAATCGATCCTTGAAATAATGGAAGCATATATTTAGTCTCGGCCGCCAAATTGGCCACGAATTCTTCATATTCGACGCTGATACAGTGATTGCCGTTGATAAATTGAAATTCCATGCTCTTCCATAAGGGTCACCAATGGTGATCATGAGACAACCGGAACCATGAAATCATTCCCAGAGACATTGTGCATGGCAAGTAGTGCTGTAAGTGAGTCCGTTGCAACCGTGTCGCATTTTGGAGCACACACCACTAAACGACACAGCAAGACTACTCCCCATGGTTGTTATACTTTCATCCTATGTCGTACATCAAACATAACTATATACCGGGAGAAGGCAACAATTTATTGACATTGGCATGTAGATCTTAAGATGAACGAAGTTCTATTCTATGCCATCACATACAACATCCAGGAAAGAAATCTACCATTATAGCCTATTCCTTATTTTGCTTTCATGGCTTGATTGCAGCTCATTACAGAGTCCAAACGTCTTCTCGATGGTGATGTAGGAACGAAAAAGGCAATCCAAAGGAATCGTATTTGGCAGTACTTGCCCCAAGATGCAAGTATTGGATGAGCCTTCTCCGAAGACACCCATTGCCTTTCGAAAAAAACATCCTTCGTTGCTCTCAGGATTTTATTTTCTCAACCTTTCCCAGACTTCTGCTGTTGTTTTCCTAGTTTGTCCCTTCGTGATAGTGGTAAGCCCCCACGGCGTTTCTAGCGAAACCTTATTGGAATGGATGCCAGTTGCTTCAAAAAATTGTGCATCGCGTCAGTTCGCTTGCATAAAGTGGTATCACTATTTGGAACCCGTGTGTTTCTTTCTTTTGCTACATGTATACCATGTAAATACCGATGCACTATACCTGATGGAGAGAATTTGATAGTCGACAAAAGCACGGCCAACGGATCAATGTCAACAAATATTGTATGATGAACCACGACGTCGCGGATCGTTTTCATGCAATTCTTACCTCAATCGTCGATCAAATTATTGTCTCTAGCTGGCCCGTATGTATCCTTTGTATTCTACTTATGTCTGCAAGAGTATATCCTCCCATTAGCAGAGCGATGAGAAGTCGTTCTCTACTACGATTTGGTACCAAGCATTCTTGGACCCTAATAGCTAAACAGAAAACGAAGCAAGCAATGTCTGGCGACCTATTGTGAAAGATTAATGACGCTAAGCGCGATAACATTCATTTATACGTGATGATCACAGAGCATCAGCGCAATTAAGATGGTTCAAGATATAGGGCATGTAGCTTAAGCAACAGATGGAATAACTTGACTATTCTAAATGCGTGGTCAATCGAAGCACATATGAGGAATGTAATATGATCATTGTCCCGTTATCCTGAAACGTCCTTCATTTCAGACAAACGTATCGCCTTCATTACATGAGCATAACGTTGAAGGAATAGTGTGCAAAACCTGGCATTGTATTAGCAGCAATGGACCTGTTCACCAATTTGGAATTGACAAGCAAAACCTGTCCATTGAACCTTTATATGGACATGTATAGCAGTGCGTATCACAGACTGTGTAAATAACTTTTCCTTTTCGCACTTCTATTTGCTGAAAAGTTTCTGTGTTGCTGGACTGCATGAAAGTGGAATAGCGATGCAGAAACCTTTTTCTTTGGAGCCATACCAAATTCCCGGCCCAGAGATCAATAAGGTTTAGGGTAGTTTCGGTGGGGGTGGTTATGCAAGATATGGCTCAAAAAAGTGCAGGTCGGATTAGGTATGGTTACTAAGAAATCTGATGCAATATCGGAGCCTGGGATCCAAAGCACACGGGATCACCAAAGTTAGACATCTCTTTGGACAAAATGAAGGGGATTTGGTACGTAGTATGTGCGCAAACTGCTAGTATCTGACTTACAGCTAGTTGGATACTTCCTTACTTAAAGGAACGGGAAGCACCAACGTTAATGACTATATTTCCATCAAAGTTACAACCCACCATTTCTTAGCTATCTATTAACATCCAAGCGTTTTGTTGGTACTTGAAATGGGATACTATCCAAGGTGGTAGTTCAGCACCTAAACAGCCGGTACTCGCCCTTCATTGGCTCTACTGGGATTCAATTACATACAAAGATGCTACTGCCTACCAGAGCATAGAAGAACGCCATTGGCTGGCGAGGGTCTGCAGTGACGCAATCTACTGCGTTTTGCGCCCGCGATTTCTGGAAGTCTTGCCTTGTTGGGTACACGTAAGCTCTTTCCTTCTTACATCTAACAGCATGCCTTCGACTACATCTATATCTCCTGCGACAACCGTTAATGTGCATCCTCTGGTGCTTCTTTCTGTCACTGATCATTACAACCGAGTTGCTAAAGACACCAAAAAACGCGTAGTCGGTGTTCTTCTCGGTCAGCAAAAGGGGAAGACGGTCAATGTCGCCAACAGTTTTGCCGGTAGCGTCCTCTATCATCGCATATTAGTTTGCATATATTTACACTGTGTTTTCCATGGCAGTACCATTTGAGGAAGACGAGAAAGATCCATCTGTCTGGTTTTTGGACCACAACTATGTCGAGGCGATGAACGACATGTTCAAAAAGGTCAATGGTAAGAAAACAAAAGGAGGGTCAAATGATACTTTCTTTATCTATTATAATTGTTACTGACCCTGTTTCTTTCTTCTTTTTGGAGGACAGCAAAGGAGAAGATGATTGGGTGGTATCACAGTGGACCAAAGCTGCGTTCGTCAGATTTGGAGATCAACGAATTGTTCAAACGATACACACCCCATCCAGTGCTTGTGATTGTTGATGTCAAGCCTAAAGATGTAGAGATCCCAACAGACGCATACTTTGCTATTGAGGAAATTAAAGATGTAATGATCTTGGATGGGATAAAATGCGAAGCAGAAAAACTGAAACTTGCGATAGGACGGCACCGCTACGACCAAGACGTTTATGCATGTGCCGTCGGAAATTGTAGCCGAAGAAGCTGAGGAGATTGGTGTGGAGCATCTTTTGAGAGATATCAAGGATAATGCGGTTGGCACATTGTCAACACGGATCAGCTCGCAGTTAGGGTCGCTTTCAGGTTTACAGGGACGATTGGAAGAAATCCGTGATTATCTGCAAAAAGTTGTTGCTGGCAAATTACCGATAAATCACCAGATTATCTATAACCTCCAAGATATTTTCAACCTCCTGCCCAATCTGGACTCTCAGCAGATGATCAACGCATTTAGCACAAAGACAAATGATCAGTTATTGTTGATTTACTTATCAAGCTTGATTCGATCAGTCATTGCACTGCATAATCTGATCGATAACAAGATTGATAACCTTCGAGGCGAGGGCGTTCTACCATCAACCAACGGGGCCGAAGAAGAGAAAGAAAAAACAGAGGATAAGAAACAGCAGCAGCAACAGCAAAGCAAACAAGGCGGTTTATGAGGAAACCATTAGAAAAATAAAACCTGCAATTCGCTGTTCATGACCGTTTCAAGTTATGCACATGCGGAAATGCTTGTAGTTACTTGTGGTGGTCATTAATGCCGTTTATTGAACGATTTTTTAAGCTACTTTGTATAAATTTTGCGTTAAAGAAGGAATTGAGTATACGGTCATTAATACATAAATTGGCAACAAACTGATAATTTACTTGCATCAAAATTGACCCTAGCACGAAAATGAGATTTTATTTGAGCAGGCTAAAAGCTCATTGATGGTTAGTAAACGGAATGATACTCGAATGATGCAAATGGTTATCGGAGGTTCTGCAGCTCCGAAACACGTATGAATGTATATTTCTTCTTTATCAATCCAAAATGATACGATAACAGCATGCAGCAGTTAACGCTGTAAAAGGACAAATTGGTCAATCTGAGATTAAGACGATATCGTGTGATGACACCGGAACGCTCTAACAGCGATGAGACCGAGATATGGCCCGCGGACTGAACAACCTGCGTGTCAGATACACAGAGACTAATGTCGTACATGATCTTACGATCGCAGGCTCCTCATCTTATAGCAACACTCAACAAGCTTATATGTGGAAAAAAAAGTTTTGGGTTAACATGATTGCTTTTCTTTTTGGTAAAAATAAAAAATGCTCATTATTTTCATTTTGTTCTTTTTTGGGTTACGGGAATATATACTAATGAAGGTATGATAAGGGGATGAAGTTCGGTGTAACTATTGTACAATGCGGTCGATGGCTTGAGTGAGAATGTGTTCATCATACACAGGTTGCCCACAAGGTGTTAAGGCGCCTTGTATGCAGACGCATCGTATGCCAAGGCTCTCAATGGTGTTCGTGTCAACTGGGATGGCACTGTTGTGAAGATAAATTAAATGTGTGATAAAGGTGGAGGGAGGGCTTGGAAAGAACAGATGGTCGGGGAACGGAGGGTAATGGTGAGAAGGCGAAGCGGGCATGCTACCGACGGTCGTTGGTGCGGTGGTCATGCTATCGAAACTGTAAATGCTGCCACTACACTGACTGCTTAACGGTGACCGTTGAAATGGGATCGCCTGTGGATGTGATACTGGAATGTAAGAGGATGGCTCACTATCGTAGGATTGGTAGAATGCACGCCGAGCATCAATTTTCTGGCTTTCATTGAGGGCGGCGGTGATAGTCTGAATGAAGTCTAGAGCAGTATAATCGGTTGTCTCGCGATCGTTTGAGCCATTCAGCATTAAAATCTTGTGTTTAAGTGAAGATGACTGGGCGATCGTGTTGCCAACGTTTCGCAGGATTAGGCAGGGTACGATGGATGTGTAGAGCGAGCCAATGGAGTAGATTAGGGTTTCTTTGGAGGACAAGTGGCTGATAACTTTTGGATTGGGCACAGGGTAGATTTCTTGGCCAAAGGTGTTGATGTAGTAGATGCGTTGGATAGGAGACGCAAGTTTTTCGTTGGCATGTTTGGAAAAGACCAGGTTGGAGTTGTTTTCTGGGAAGTAGGCACCGTCATTATCATCCTCACCGTCTTCATCCAGGTGAGAGAAGGCATCAATTGGGTTCAGGTTGCGTCTGCAGCCCGGTGTTCTCGGATGCGTTGATGATGCGGAAGGATGGGAGATCTCACATTGCCCCACCAAAGTCTCGCCATTAGTCAAAAGGGCAGCGATAGTGGCTGTGTGGTTTGTGTTGATAACAGGTACTACAGTAGTTGGTTCCGAGATACCGGTGATCGCAGAAAATAAAAACAAAGCAGCCTCGAGCGAGCCAAAGAACAGACGAGCGCCAGTGAGGAAAAAGTTACCAATGCTGCCGTTGCAAAAGTTGAATCGTTTATGCGCTCGCTTCAGGATCTCAAAGTTGAAACTTGTCAGGAAACCTCGAATGGCCTCCTTTTTTTCTATGGGAATGCCGTTCCACAGTCTAAGACATGGTTGTTATGGGTTGCCTGTCGTCCAAAATCATAATTAAGCACTCACCTGTGACGACCTTCGACTATAGCAGCCCATTCGTCTTTGACTTCTTGTTCAGAGGCATCAGAAGGTAACCGATAACTCAGCAGATCTTTCATAGCTATCCGTTCGGGCGATTGAGCGTTCTCGCCCATATCGATTAGCCGGGTCAATCGCGACCGTAAATCTCCGATACTGGGCCCGCCTAATACTCGCAATAGTTCGCTCTAAAAAAAGAAAAAGAAGTTTGAATGGAGACCAGAGGAAGAGGTCGATTTTTGCTTACAGTAGATCCTCCATTGTCGGATATACCCAGTACATAGCAAACGTTATTTGAGCTTATTTTATGAAAGGTTCTAGCAATGTGGTTGCATGCTGAACCACCAGAGACGATGACAAATGATGATCTAGTTTTCATAATGAGATGCGTTCTATGAACTGATCGTTCAATGCGGAGAAAAAGGAGCGAGAAGGTGAAAGATATGTAAGGAGGTGAGTCATTTAAAAAGAAAAATAATTATTCCGCCCCTCAACGCGAATAGGGCAAAGTCGGAGCCGATGACACGGCCCTGTTTTGTTATCTTTTTGTCAGATAACAATCTGACCCAATGAAAATAAGGTTTATGCAATTGATAAGAACTAAAATAGTATTTTGAATCATCGATAAGGAACGATCAAACTGCTTCACATGGCCTATACGTCTACCCCGGTTTAATGAAATAGACTACTACTGAGTGCCTGGTTACACATGATATAGCACACTTTGAAATCAGAGAGATAAGTCATTCTCATCATATCAAGATCTTTCTGATATCATATCAATGGGCGAGCCGTGATACAGACGGCCCGTAGACCCCTGGTGATATTTAGTTATTCCGAGGAGAACATGTGGTGTGGAAAAGTTGAATATTAAGAAATCCGGTCCGCTCCACTGGCAACACAAAAGGTCCCTTTGCCTGCAACCGCGGAAACAATAAATAGAATATAGTGATCCATTGGCCCCGCACATGTATAAATTCCTTTTTCTTCTTATCGGATGATTGTTATCCATTCTCATATTGATGAACCCATTATGAAGTATATCCTTGAAACAATAACTTTGTTCCTTCAATTAGATTTGTTCCTGTTTACTATATGACAGAGCCATTTGTCATCTGATTCGTGTACGTTCCCAAGGAAATGTAATAACTTTCATGCCACTGTAGTTGCATGTATACCAACAATTGCCAAAAGAAAAAATGTCTCACTAACCATCATGAGGGAATTTTTCATCTTTTTTTCATGCATGTATTATTTTAACGTTATTGTCACTCAGTGACAAAATCTGGCCTGTGCATGATCAAGGTTCTCTACCACACTCTAATCTTTCCGATACTAACTGTAAGTGTACAGTACTATTATACATTTATTAAGAACGATAATCCTCAAGGTTTGTTATACACAAATGTAAATACGCCATCTTAACAACAAACCGTATTGTTGTTGTGTCACTGTATATATTGCGTCATTTCTCTTTTCCCTTATAGCACCACTCATGTGCCACGTTTCTCCGAGGAGTAATTAAAGATCAAAGAAAAACTGACACCTTCTCTCTGAGTTCAATTAACACCAGGTACATCGAAAAAGGTAGATCATTGACGCGATCCGAAATGCGACATACTCCTTTCTATAAAGGACACATATAATGCGAATGTCCAATAACGATAGTGACCTCATAATCCCAGTTCCATATTATCCCAACATTATGTTACAGCAAAGATTAAAAGTGGACATCTTCGTTTATTAGATGGCACCGGCGCCCTTTAAAAGGTTTTACGGCCGTGCACTTACTGAGCGGTCAAGATATCGGAGTCACCAGCATCGGTGATGGACAGAACGCTGGTGCGGAAAAGCTTACCGCAAGCTGTACCAAGGTCGATGTTGTCTAAGCCATAACAATAAGAATCTCATCGTCCAGCCATTGCAAATTGTTACTTACTGCCATTGTAGTGATGGACACCAGTCTTGGACAACATGGCATAGTACTCAATCTCGGACTTGCGAAGGGGAGGACAGTTACCGGCAATGATGACCAGCTTGGCTATACATGGGTTAGTGATTTATTGGGGGACGATCTCTGCCCAGCGGGACAAGAAGACGACTGCTGCGATCGGGCTCCTGTCCCCCCAGATATGGCAGTCATTACACATACCCTTGCCAAGACGAAGAGTCTTCAAGGTGGACTTGTAACCAAGGGTGTACTTGCCAGACTTGGTGACGAGCTGGAGACGAGAGTTGATGGACTCGGCGGTCTTCTTGGATTTCTTTGCAACGGGAGCCATAGCTAACTGTAATAACTGTAAATAACGCGTTCTACCTTGAGATTCCAAACGTTACCAAGTCGAGATTAAGACACGAAAGAGAAGGACTCGCAAATAATCGACCTGGACTTCCGTTTTCACATCAAAAAACAAATTTTTATCCATTTATGATTGGTCGGTTCGACGTGGCTTTTATGGTTACAAGCCACTGGAACCTGTCTCAACGGTTCCCGCCAACTTTCTGAACTCCAAAAGTTACGCAGTCCACGTTTGTGCCTCGCTTCTCAAGTCTGTGGAGATTAGGCCCAATAATTCTTTCAACAAAATAGCTTAAAGAGCCTCTAGCCAGTTACGTGACTCAGTAAAAGTTCTTGAAAGGCGGCCGGCCCAAAATGCAAAGCTCAATTATACTTCGCTGCCGCTCGCACAATAACTGTTGCCTTCACTCCGTCCTTGGATGTTGGGCTTGCCTCTCAAGGCACGCTTTTATTCTTAGATAACAAACAAATCATTAACTTACAAGGAGCCCTTGTAATCCTAACTCGGTGGTCAGGTACCGTAGGCGTGACTCATCCGAGGCAGCCTGCAGTGTTGAAAAATTGTCAGTGCAAAAGACTGATGTAGTAATGACAGGCGAGAAAGACCCGAAGATCTTCCTGGCCAGCATTGCAGACCCATACCCTAAGCGCGGTTGACTAAAGTCAGACCAACGCATAAGGTATGGGATAAATGGAAACTTGAAAATGTATACATTAGAAGATTATTGCGAATATCTGCAATAACGATAGACTCACCGGACGTTGTGAACTAAGGCAACAGCTTGTGTCGAACGGATATGGTCCATAAACTGTGCGGTCTACTATCACTCGTATAGAAGGATGATTACAACTTTGGGAAAGTTGTTCAGGCTTTACCGGTCAAGTCAAGAACCGAAGACGATAGAAAGAAAAGGGCCGTGGCGCAAGTTGATATTAAACGGCTCAGATTATGCAAATGGGATTCATGACGAATTATGACAAATTGATTACATACGTACTGGTTCCACCTTGTCATTTGGACGTATCTCTTCGTATAACATGTGACTCTGTGTCTTATTTCGCATCATATGCTAGGACGCTAGCTGCCGCTTTTGCTTCACTCAAGGGCAGTTGTTGTATGGGAAAGAATAAAAAAACAGATAGAGAAGGAGGTGTGAATAACATACTTTTTAATTAATAATGCTTCATCCGCGCCTTTCAATACTGAGAGAAATTCGCTCCAAAAAGCGATTGAACCTCCATTGCGTTCTGGTAAGCACTTTTTTGTTCGTTCGCTTTCCATCTGGCATAGCAAGCAGGCTCCACCTTCCAAATAGAGATACCGTGAAATACTGCCCAATCAAACATTGTCAACCGCTGAAACTCGGTCTGAACCATTATATTTGGATGATTTCCCGTCTCCTGACACCTTTCCCCCCTACAAAGGGTCGGGACATGTTCGATATAAAACAAGGAGACTCTTTGGATCCGTTCCGGCAGCTATCAGATAGATTGCAACAATGAAAATGGTAAATATTTCGGTAATATTGGCGACAAAGAAAGCATGCAACGAGACCTTGCGTGGTCTCCGTTTTACAATGCAGTTACAACGTATTGGATTTCAACCCCTGAGCGACAACATAATTCAGCTGCTCAATGGCGATTGCTCTTTCCAACTGTGTCTTCGTGTTGCGGCTTCAAGACTGCTTGCGGGTTGGTTGTTAGTGCATGGCCGTAGTTGTTTTATACCAGCTCCGTGGAATCATATAACCAGTTGCTGATTTTAGATACATCTTGCTCCCTCCAACGTTTGATCTCTTGTATATATAGCAGTCATCTGTGCTTGGCTTTCTTAATGCGGTATCCGTTAAAAATAGGTTATAGAAAACTCGGTGAATTACATTGTATAAAGGGATCAGAAGCAAGTTCCCTAGATAATTTCGGAGTAGAAGCATGATCGATGCTCTGACAATGACTGAAAGAAAGCGTTAAAATACGACTGGAAAATGTCAGTACAATACCAAGTGGAAACGAAATCCTAGGTCTCCGTGTTCGTGGACGATATCTTCGCAATTGAATGCATTGCGGCATTGTTCAGAAGAAGTATTCAGACAATTAGTTGTTCGAATAACCAGTCTCGAAAAAAAAATGCCCTTGACTAGCTTTAGGATTGACATCTTGCTGTTGAATCAAGAAGTATAGAACGAAGTCGATATATGAAATTCGATATATCTTTGCTTAACTGAGATGAGTTCAATCGAATTGATTGAGGCATTCGTGGTTGCAGACAGGTTTCCCTTGGTAATTGAACTTGAAAATCCTGCAAAAAAGGCAACCAAGGAGGTATGGAGTTATTTCTGTTGTCCCTTACCACGACTATCCACAGATTCTGGAGTAAGGGCACAGACCTTCTTCGAAACAGTAATGTCGCATATTTCGCGAAACTTTGCAATACAAATTACACACCGAGACAACATATCGTATTTCATTTTTGGATGTCATGTACGTCGTTTTCTTCTCTTAAGCTCTGGAATATTTTTCGGAGATTGATGCGTGGGTTGCGCTAGATTGTATCTGGTAGTATACGTACAATGCATGTTCGCGTGTGATGTAGGGCATTCTGAGCGCAAGCGCGTCAAGCGCTTCGGTTCAAGTAGACAGGATGTGAGGCTATATGTTGTCGTTCGTTTACTGAACCTACATGAAAGAAGGTCGTAGTGCATGAACGATACTACCACTGTGTCGAGGCGTTGATGAAGGTAGGTGCTAAGGATGTTGTCTTTTTAAAACTTAAAGCGGATCCCTGCGTGAAACGTACTTGTTGCGTCCATAACTAAGCACACTGTTTAATGTTAATTCTACTAGACGTATATGCCGTCGTATATAGCCGTACATATCTCTGGGAAAGACGATATACACGCTAAGAGCACAGCCTGCTCATTTCTTTTTTGTACTTACTACGACAACGATGTATTCTCTGGAGTAAGTAACATTCTTCTAGACAAACGTGGTTTTCCGTTTCTTGTACGAACTTCAGCTAGTATCCATATGTGAATGCCGATTTTGGGCCGATTTCAGATCAATAGGCTATCCATAGCTAAGAGCTACTCTAAACTTTTTATCAACGTGCTGATGTCCGTGACATTTTTCTATAGAATGAGCATATATCATGAGACTTCGCACTAGCCAGTCCTTACTGAAAACAAAAGTGGAATCCGATATGGTCAAATGAGTACTCTTCCCTTTATCCCTCTTAGACGTTGTCAAACTCAGCGATGCTATCAGAAGAGTTTGCAGAATATTTTGTTCAAGTACGTATTTCCCAGGACGGATTTATTCTTTTTTTGTTCCGATGTAAAAAGCGCAAGAGAAAAAAGGACCCCCTCCCTCCTTGCCCAACGCTGATACATCCATGCTATTACTCCCACGATGACTCCACAATCTCCCGAACACGTCTTACGTACTCCTTTCTGTTCTCACGATACAAGTTTGCAGCTTCAGCATTCGCAGGCGAGTTAGGGTTAGGATCATGCAACAATGACTGGATGCTGGTAAGGATAGCAGCAACATCGTAAGTCGGACTCCAACGGTTTTGGAGAATATCAAGACACAATTCACCATTGGCATACACATTAGGATGGAACATCTTCGAAACGAACTTGACTTGAGGGGGTTTGTTAGGCTATGACCAGTCATTAGTTGGTTACAGCCACAGCAGTTATCTTACATAGGTTTCATCAAACTGCAACACCAGCTTAAAGGTGCCATCCTCAAAGGGGGTATCCGCTGATATTTGTGCTATTTGTCAGCAAGATCCTATGTGGAATATCAAAACGTACCGGGCCCAAAGATTACTGCATTCCACAACATTATATTATCCGGACAAGGTGCACCTATAAATGTAGGCAATCAGCATCCCGACAGACATTTACAGGATACAAGCATACCTGACACTCCTCCTGTTGTAGCAGGCATAATATAAATGTAGATGGCCACAAAGGTTAGCGGTTTTCTCTTCGATTACATGCGTTCAGGTTGCTTGCCTGGTGGATCGCTTTGCAATCTTCTAAAATCGCGCATGAGACGTCTTCTGGTAGGTGTCGACATGTTCTGATGTCTGAATGGAAACGATGGCTGTGTAGGATGAAAAGACGAAACAACCGATATGGGACTTTTGGTTGAGATTTAAAAGCAAGACTGTTTTGAGAGAAGATTGAGACGATCAACCAATCATAGCGGAGGGGAATGGAGAGGGAAAGGTCAGTGATCCGTAGCGCCCAGAACACGAAAAGTTGAACCTTTCCCGACAACTCTTTCTTTCCTTTACCGTTTTCCTGAATAAAAACACGGTTATATAATTTTTTTGGGTTCATCAACGATTTGTTTGCTCTGCTTATTCTAGACAAGTTACCAGAATTGGCTGTGCTAACAATGGCAATAAACCTTCAGTAAGGCATATGACCGTTTGGCTTAAGAATTGGATTCCCGCTGGGTAAATGAAACATATTGCACCCATTTCTGATTATATTTGCATCAATTGAATGTATAGTACTCTTTTCAGACATAATGCCTTTTTTTTTCATCATGCTGCTATTACGCCAGCAATATCCAATACCACTAAAAATTGATGCGAGATGAGGAGACATCTTGCTCGAATAAGCATCACCATTCAAAAAGAAATTTACTAGTTCTCTTTCTCTGACTTGGTATTCTCTTGTATATAAGCGATTTACTGTGTTTCCCAAAATGAATGTCGCAAAGGGAAGAAAGAAAATGTCGTAGTGAACTACAAAAATGGAAAGCAATGTTTTGGCAATACTTACGACATTGTCTAATCGTCGCGAGCTTCTGTTGCTCGGATTATCGGATTATCGACATTCGCAGACAGGACATGTGGACGTGAGTCTGGCGTATGGTCGGCAAGAATGGACAGCATCGCCGAGGCGTGAATGTTTCTACTGGCGTTGATATCTCCTTGCCAAATACGTGAGTAGTTGTTGCAGACTGCTACGTAACGCAATTTCGAATCGTCAATCTCTACATTTTCCATGCCTTGATGACCGCACGTACTACAGACCTGGCTGGTGAATCCTTCCTGACATTGACCGTAATCAAACGTCCATGGAACTCGGCTCTCTTCAGCAACCTTCTGAGTCCTGGCTTGGCCGTGGGGCTTCTTCCAAATTTGCCGTCTCCTAGTCTGTCGACCTTTCCGTCGCTTCTGCAGTTTGGGTGCTTGAAAGAATACAGGTCAGATGCACGACTTGAAGCAAAGCCAAAAAAAAGCTTACGGGGCTGTTCATCATCAGTTGTTGCATTTTCAGCTCCTTCAAGTAGCCGTCTTTGTTTTCCTAATCTTTTTCTTCTTGCGAATTCACGCACGGTTCTGGACATCAGTCTCATTGGGAAAAAAAGAACATGAGAGTGAAAAGAGAAAATAATCAAGTGATATATAAGAAAAGAATGGAGTGATAAACACTAGGAGAAACCGGTTCCTGGCGGACTATTTTTTACTCAAGGAGAAGTAGTCAATCACGAACCGCGTTTCCCGTGGTGGAATAAGAAAAGCTTTCTCACACCTGTTTTTCAACAAGTAACAAATTCACACTTCGATCTGATATCGCAGAATTGCCAAGTGTGCGGATGCTCCTGCTTAAAAGTCGTTATCATAAGTTATTATAATCATTTAAAAAGCGTAAACATGGTTTAGCTAGAATCATACTACTTTGTCGTTCCTGCATAACGCTAAGCTTGATTGGCTTCACGAGACAGGTTTGCATAAATCAAACCAGTTGATGAGAGACCTCATATTACAGACACCAGTCACCACCCATTTTATCGCGTAATTGAGGAAAGGGATGCTGAGCAAGTAAAAATATGGGTCCTACATTCGGTAATACATCGACGTTAGATGGCAATGATCGCCTATCATAATGAAAAGGACTGAGACTCATGCTCGCTTGATTATGGTCAACGTTGGAGAGGCATTCACAAACTCACGTCTAATGTCCTCTCTGTGAAGATCGAAAATCAAATAATCCGAGCAACGGAAGCTCGCGACGTTTGGACAATGCCGTAAGTATCACAAAACACCGGTTTCCATTTTTGTAGTTCGCTAACGACATTTTCTTTTCTTCCCTTTGCGACATTCATTTTGAGAAACACTGGAACTCACCAGTAGAAGTTACCTATCACCGTAGTAGCCCAATTTACAGCGTCTTTTAAATGCTAAGCTGTCATACTACCGAAATAATTGCTGTCTATACACACCTTGAAGAGTGTCATTTTCGCTACAAGACAGCTCTTGCCTGCTAATTTTTTTTTTCTTTTCTCGAAAACGAGAATTATATTTTGCTTCATTTTTCTTTTCTTCTTCTTCTTATTTTCTTTTTCAGTGGGTCAATGAAGATGCCGCATTGAACGACACCGCTTTCAAAGTTGCTGTTAGAATTTCTGGAGTTCTCTAGAAGTTATCACTAGGCTCATGGGACCTCACACAAAAACAACATCCACTCCGAGATGGCACCTGAGCTCTGGTATCAGACTCAATTAGGATCCCTAAGCTTATTGAATGTACGTTTATCATATACATACTAAATTGTAGAGTACATAGTGCCGAATAGTTGTGCACAGCTACAGGTCAAACAGGTAAGCGGGATTATCACATTAACAAACATAAAGTCTTTCGATTTGCATATAAAGAAACTAACATTTAAAGGTGTATCCAGAATAAGATTATTAATGAACACTTTGGAAAACTGAAACCAGTATAACAGAGCAGATACTGTAATTCAGTAAAGAGCATTCAGTCTCAAAGGATTTTTATCGTTCACACTACACTTTCAAATTACATATATCACAGCGTTCGCTCAAAATGGCATACAGCCTGAAGCACGTATGATCCAAAGTACACACAATCTAAAGCGCATATGATTGAATGAATTACCCGCCATTACTCTTTATTAGAGTCACGATAGACTAGATGTATGTCCATTTAGGCAAATCATTTAATGCCGACTTAGTTTGTATAGATGCTGCTCCAATTCAGTGAATAAAACAGTACAATCATTTAGTACCGTTGGTTTACTCAAGCCATCTCAAAAGGTCTTTTCCAAAGGTCTTGCCTTTTATTACTGTGCTTTCGTTGGTTATTATCAAGAAATGACTGTCAATCAAAATCCGTTAATATCCTTTTACTCTTTTGTCTGACAAGTAGTAACAATTCTGGTACCCGAGATTCTTTATCAGTCCTAGGTAATCATAACAACGGCCTTACTAATAACCATATTTTATTTCAATACTCTTGATAATGAATACCTCCCAAAGAAACATTGGCTAATATAATACAAGATGCAACTAATTAGTAACAATTGCATCAGTAATGGCAACATTGAACATGAGCATTTGACACGAGAGATGAAAATAAAAAAGGAGAATTTTAGAACAGTCCTTTTTGCTACCATCTTTTTTGCTACCAGTTTGCTGCCACTTTTTTTGCTGCCGTTTTCTTTGCTATCATTTTTTTTTGCTATTATTTTTTTTGCTATCATTTTTTTTGCTGGCCTTCTTTTTGCTACCGATTTTTCGCCGTTTTTTTTTTGCTGCCATTTTTTTTCTGCTGTCACTTTTTTTACTGTTGTTTTTTTTTGCTATTACTTTTTTTTTGCTACTGTCATATCTGACATTGATCTTTTACTCATAATACTATTTATGCAGCTCAATGTCATTACAACATATAAGAAAATATGACCATGTCAGTCTTACAATAACTTTATGAGATTATTCTAAGACATGTCTATACTCAGAATACTAATTGTGATATAGAAATTGAAAGGTTTGTAGAAGAAAATCAATAAAAAGAATCAGACGGTGTTACGCTGGAAATTTCGGGTAGTTAAGTTCTTAGGTAGACTTCAGCGATATGACAGAAGCGGTGATAAGAAAATAAGAATGAATAAAAGTTCGGTTCAGATAAGAGTTCAGTTTCGTGGAATTTAGTTCGATGTTAGTGAGCACCAGGTGTAGATTTGAGTCGGACACCAAGACTTGGAGTATTTATCAATGAAGATAAATGAAAGATAACAAAAGAAAAAAAACTAAAATAAGCAAAAAGAAAAAATTAAAGAAAATAAAATAATAAAAAAAATGGGATCCTACAACGGTCATTACCGATATGACTTATACATCAATATGAGTCGTCCTATATGACAACTTTTGTGATTGCACCATTGGTATCTTTGGACTCAGTTGAATGAAAACTTTTACTCTTGTCATTACTGTTGTATCCAGACTTCTTTGTCATACATTTACTAGCACAATGTATACTCAGCATTACTCCATCAGTTCAGTTAATTGGATAGTAAATTATAATTCAGTCCCTAGTTCTTTTACACAGAATAAAAACAATCCTGACCGAGTCTCATGTACTCTACCCGCCTGATTCTTGACACCAATTAACTGACACTTCAATTACTGATTTACAAGATGTCTCACTATCAATGTTCCGATCATATTTTAGAAACATATAAAAGAAGACTCTAAAAATAATAAAAATCTTCATCTCAGTCTTACTGACTTCTTTCGTCTCATATTCTTTTCTTAAAATCATCTTTGATTCTTCATGTATATAGTAATTTTGTGCAGAAGACATGATAGCAAATACTCCATATATTATACTAATCAAAATATATTTATTTATGATTTAGTTACTAAGAAATTCAGAAACAATAAAATTTACTCTTTCAATTCTGCTATTTTTGATTTAACTAAAATAGTTCCAATGAATTATATTCTAAATTACTGTATAGCTCTTTTTTAATTCAATCTTTAAAAATACTTCTTTAAATTAGTTAATAGACAATAGTAATATTTAAAATATAAGCTAACAATCTACTTTAAAGTCAATAAGAATATAAATATTATCAATTTAAATAAAAAAGTTTTTTAGATCTATCTTTTTTTTTTCTCAAAAATAAATATTAGTGTGATAAATGGATAGATCAAAAAATAGGAAAATCAGACGAGAAAATCCTTTGAGACTCTTTTTAATTGTCAAGTTCAATCAAAAAGGGATATCGTTCTAGTACATCATTTTCTATCCTATTTATATTCAAGAATTAGAGTGGAGCTTGTAGAAAGGTCATGGTTGGATAAAACATGTCCTTTCGGGTGTCTTGATACTCTTATCTTGTCTGTCATATTCTTCTTGTTCTTTTCTGCTGTAATCTTGGATCAAGCGGAGTTATTTCATGTACCTGATCTTTAATTTCACTCAGATCAAGATACTCAGTTCTG